>JAOVYU010000042.1:7780697-7791359 GCA_025674565.1 Synodontis membranacea | reverse complement strand
TGTGTGTGTGTGTGTGTGTGTGTGTGTGTGTGTGTGTGTGTGTGTGTACATGTGTGTGTCTAACACAATGAGTGTGAACCCGAAATTCACATCCACATTACAGATGACCTAAATAGTGTGAGAGATTTTCTGATGACTGAAAATGAAACCTTCCCAAACATTATTTTCTTTATTTCCCCTCTCTGTCTACTGTTTGCAATTCATCCTGCTGAAAGAGATGATTGAACATCAGTGAACACACACACACACACACACACTGACAGCCAAATCTTATAAAGATCCTTTGTTCCTCTGGGCGCTCATTTGACACTATTACCTTCTTAAGAGTAATTATGAACGATTTCGGAAAGCCGTATCGTGAGATCCCCTCAAATGAACGACAGAAGAAAACCAAGGATGTCAATCTACAAGCCTGTCACCAAAATGTCATTGTTCTTTCTCTCATTTTTCTACTCTGTGTCTCACACAAACATGCACGCACACACACACACAGACACACACACACACACACACACACGCCCGCTGCTCCGTTTGATCTCCGAGGTCTGCTGGAACCCTGGGAAGCTGTCCCAGCATTCTCAGCACCGTCGGAGCCCCACGGTGAACCTTCTGGAAGTGACGGTGTGTCCAGGCCGTAACCCTAGCCACTGACGTTGCTAACTCTGCCATGCAATCTGTCAGGGACCGCACCTTAACACCACTACACACTGGGGAACCTACACAATCCCTGCCTAAGCCAGAACCACGCTTTAATACAAGAGCCTTTAAAAAGATCGGAAGTATTGGGAAAATGGTTCATTCTGCCAAATACGTGTCACATATGTAAGTAAATGTGTGTGATAAGAGAAATTTTTCAGGATGGGATATTTTTATTAGATGTCTGTATTCATATTTCATCGCAAAAAAAAAGTAGACCATATTTATGATCACAAACAATACTAGGAGAATACTCCGTGTAAGAAAAGTATTATTAAATATTGATTAAAGTATTAAATATTGATCATCAAAAGTTATAAGAGTTCTTTGTAGGACTTTCCACGTAGAGCTTTCCCCTTCACTGTTATTTTTTTTCTTTTTCTTGCTTTGAAGACCCTCACTGTTGATTTTAAAATATGTGAAACAGGTTTAAAATGCGGATTTGAATTCTAAATTATTTTCGTCTAACAATAAACACAGAAAAAAGACAAAGGACAAAGGACACTTCCTACACTCTTGGAAATGCAGATCAATCTGCCCTGTAAGCCACTGAACGTTCTATACGCAAGCCTGTGACAAAAGGAACCCTCGAACCCGTATTCTAGCCACCCTCAAACAGTGCACAAGTGTGAGTGCAAATAAAAGACCTAGGTCATGTCGCAGAAAGTACGCCCGACATTGGCGTCACATTCGCGGCACTTTTAGCACCAAGATCGTTTCACCTTATGACGCTCAGGTCGAGACGCTTTCGTTTAAATAGAAGAACTAGAGAACACCTGAAATGACTTTAATCCATGTTTAGTAAAAGTGTCATATTGGCAGAACGTCGGGGCTAAAACAATCACTCGTTACATTTCCTAAACTTAGAAAGTAAAGCCCATGGCCCAGTGAAGCAGCTTGATACCTCGTACAGCCTTAACTCTGTTCTCTATTTCCCAGCATCACTTTCTCTGGAGTCAAACCCACTCGATCATGTTGCCTTCCTCTCGCAGTAATAGCTATTCTCCAAGGTACTAGCGTGGTCAACAACAGGAGCGGGCTAATATTTTTATGTTATCAGTAACACTCCCACATTTGTTTTCATATCTACTTGAAGGCCCGGGCTTAGGGATGACAGGAAATGGCAGAGATTGTCTGAATCCTCACATTCACCCCGCCCCCCCCCCCCCCCCCCCCCCCCCCCCCCCCCCCTTTCTGCCAATGAACGTGGGAGGATCCGTCGTACACAATGATCTCTTGTTCAGATGGAAGAGCTTTGTGCATTCATCTATAACTGCCCGGCATGCAAAGATAACCAGGCAGCCTGATGATCGATAAATAAATAGCGAACAGCAGGAATAAAAAAAGAGAACAGTGGAGGGGACAAAGAACAGAGAATGGAGACGGAGGGACAACGGTTTGACTCCTGTGTTTTTGTCTTCTTTACAAAAGTGAGAAGAAAAAAAAAACAACCTTTTTTCATTTGCTTCTAAAGCCCATGATATGTACTTAACCTTTTAAAAAGGTTTGTTGAAGTTCGATGAGAAAAGCTCGAAAATGAATTTTACTGTTACAGCGGGCCCCTTTATCAATATTAAGCACTGTATATGTATACATGTCTTAAAAATAATTCAGAAATGAATTAAAGTTAATAAGTCAGGCTTATAAATAAGCTCTTAAATGAGTCTCGGTCTCACGTGTAGGCTTTGTATCAGTGTGAAAAAGGAAAACGGGATCGGCTGGAGGGTCTGGTTCATGGTGAGGTTGTCACAGACGGGCAGTAGCAGGAACTGTGCGACTGGGCTCAAGTCTTCACTCTCACACACGGATACAGCCCCGTATTTAAGCACAGAAGGAGAAACACGGCTTCTGTAGGGCCGTGTATCTCCGAGCAAACAGCGGCTCTCCGCTCAAAGCCTGGCAGCCTAAAGAGAGGATCAGACGCAGCCGGCGTTCGGGTGAAACCGCTTCGACGGAATGTCAAGTGCAACATGGACCTGAAAAGGAGGGGCTTTCTGTCTTTCTCTTATTCTCTCTTTCAAAGTGACAGTCAAGGTACCTCACCACGACAGGTCTCAATATCCGTGTAGAGAGGCAGAATAAAATAAAAAGCCTACTACAAGGACGCAGCTTTAGCAAACCAAAAGCATCGCGGATGAAGAATATCCCTGACTCAACACATGGTACTCTGTTCAAACATCAGGGAATATGTTAGAAAAAAAAAAAATTGTATGTTGGTTATGTTTTAAGCAAGAGCGGATATTGAAACCAGATCAAAGACGAGAAAAAAAAAAGGCAAATTCTCAAGGCTGACTCTAAACAGTGAGTCAGCGGTGTATAAATGAGACTGTGGTTACTCCTACCAGTCGCCCCCCACACAGGGGAACACATATCCCTAATGACAGGCTCCCTAGCCTCTGGGAAGTAGAATTGAGCAGGCCTGAGTGGGCCTGCGTCTCATCTGTAATCAAACATACCCAGAGCTGCACTGACAGGCTCCAGAGCACGCTCTCGCACATCACGCCATGCATGTTTCAGTTGCATGTTCATATATACGCTTTCACAGCGACTCTCAGTCCTGGACGCTTGTAGTGCTGCATGGATTTGTATCACAGCCGATTCTCATGATGAACTGAGACGGGTAATGTCAAGGGTTTAAGTCATGTTATGCTATAAGAGCTGCACGTATATAATGGATAAAGAGCAGAGGGATAGGTGGAGAGCTAATAAAGGCCCACGGAAGTGTCCCATTTCCCTTCATGGCCCTGTCAGTTATGGTCAGTGACCTGAAGGGGGAGCTGCTCTTTAACATGTCGAGGGGGGTTTGTATTTGCGCGAGACAATAAAAACATTAATTTGCCCTGAAATCACTCCTGACGTAAATGTAAAATGGTGCCCATTGGAACCCAGTAATGAAGCATGCTGCATCTCTGCAGCTCCTAATTTGACTAGTTAAACGACTCCATTACGTGTCTAACAGACAGAGGCAAATCATTTCTGGTCAGTTGAGGCTTACTTAGCCGCATCGCGTCGCCGAGCTGGAGGAGAAATGGAGAAGGCGACGGGACGTTCTTTCTCTTTCTTCCTCCTGCTGACTGTGCACTCGGAGTGTTATTTTAGCCAAAATAAGACGAGGCTAAGAACAACCCGGAGACGAGATGTGCATGACCAGGATGTGTGTGAGCCACTTTGCTTCCTCTCTCTTCTTTTTTTTTTTTTTTTTTTTTATCCTTTTCTTTTTCCTCACTGACTGCGCTTGTGAATCTCTCCATCACTTGGTTAGTGATCCAATCCAAAATGGATTTTTTTTTTTTTTTTTTGTGCAATCAGATGCACTCTCTGATCGCCCCGCATACCAAAAAAAAAAAAAAAAAAAGATTAGGAAATAGTGAATTATTAAACAGTGCGGTCCATCACTGTCACTTAGTGTACAGAGCTCTGTTTCATACACAGGTCCTATCCACCAACCCCCCCCCCCCCTTCCCCCCAAAAAAGAAATTTAATTACTTTGTTTTTGTTTGTGTTAATAGTTGCTAGAAGCGCACACATACACACAGATTGAAAACGTGAAATACACACGCATCCTTCATTTAAATGATTATTCAGTGACAGCGCTGATGTAGTGATGGAAAGACAAGTCTGTACATGAGACTGAAAAATTTCTATTGAAGTTTCTGTTGCTTTTACGGTTCCATTATGTAGAAAGGGCCAGAAAAATACTCTTACAACCCACATCACCTTACACACGTACATACGAAACAGCAAAATCACGGTTATTGGGATAAACATTCAGTCTTATTCAAAGGTTGTTCAGGTTTGTAGAATATATATATAATATGCATAAATATTATATGATGCGGAGACATCTTTACTATTTTATAACGCTTTTGCTGTTGGCACAAAAAGTACAAGTTTAAGACGAGAAATTAAAAATGCATCATTTTTAGAATTATACAATAATACATAAAATTGTGTCTGCATTTTACTTCGAAAACTATCTTGTAAAAATCAGTACATAATTAATAACTAATATTATACTAAATTATACTATAGTATTGTCAAAGAAATTTTGATAAAGGCTTATAGTTGAAATTTGTTTCAAAAAAACCATATAGTACACTTATGAATTCTTCATGGATGAGTGTGGATGTGACCGTGAGCCTTCACCCTACAAGCTGGACAGTATATATGACTCATTTAGAATGAAAGAGTTAGTGTCATCTTCCTGATGCCTTCATTGGCCTACACAAGAAGACAGTGAAGGGCATGCAGTTTACGCCCGCTCATGCCATGCCAGGACACTGGGCAGTGCTTCAGGGCCAGGCAGCGCCTTGATCCCGCTCTTCATGCACAGGGAATGTGGGCAGGCTGATGGCTTTGGCACGCTTGGCTTTAAAAGGACTGTATTTCAGAAATCTCTAAACTGAGGTTGAGATTCAAGCTTTTGAATCATTAAATACACACTGGTGTGGAGTCTATCCATGTAGGCCTTCAGGATTGGGCAGCATCACACATGAAGATGCACACACGCACTCTCGCACTCACACACACACACTCACACACACTCATGCACTCAAAGCGGGTCTGAGTCATCTTGCCCTTGGCACTTTGTGCATTGCACTAATGCCCACAGCTGCTGCATGCTGGCTTGCGACTGTGTGTATGTGTGTGTGTGCGCGCACATGTGTGTATGCATGTGCATGGGTGTGCGTGCTTAATGCGATAGGTAATTATGTAGTCTGATCTCACAGACGAGGGATTTAAGAGCTAAGTATACTGTAATAGCCCTCACGATGTGACACATGTCTGGGCCTAATAATAGCCAAGAGTGATGAGCAAACAGATGGACAGATAAGTATGAAACACTAAGGTGAGGTTATTCTAGATAGATGGCAGACTCACAACCACAAGCTGCTCGTGAGACTTGAGGCCTACTTCTCTGACATGTGTGAAGTGTTTTGATTTCGTTTGTGTACATGCAATTCTGCATGCAAAGAACTTGTGACGTTATTCAGAGTCAATCTGTGTAAAAATGGATTTTTCTTAAAGTACAAATTTGATCGTGCGTATGCAAGCCTAAAGCAGTGGACTATAAAGCTGCAAGTGGAGTAGGCTGGCTTAAGGGAGCTTTTAAATAGAAAACAGGTCTGATAGTCAATTGAATTACCTAGGAATTACCTACGTGATTGATTTCTTGTTATGTTTGTAGTTATATAATAACCCTGGTAATGTTAAAGAATGCAGGGCACTATCAATCACTCAATCAATCACTCAACCAATCACTCAATCAGAACACTTTAAAGGGATGTTATTTGTACATATCCTATATAGGTAATTCTGGTCTTGCACTTACGTCAAGATCATGTATGGACAATTAATGAAACCTGATTTTATTCATCTCACAACAATTCAAAATAGTACAGTACATGTGAGACCAAATTTAGAACCTTTTCTAGGCATGAATAAATGAAGCCCCACAGGTCCGCACATGCTGCCTTCAGAAAATACTCTAGCTTTACATGTTTATAGCCAAGAAGCTGAGATTTTCCTCCAGGCATTATTACTTCAGTATCTGCTCTCATAACCACAGAGGGTGTAAAGTCAAATGCTGATGAATCCCATGCTGTGCGAGTTCCTGAAGAGCGAAGAGCAGAGCTTCCTTTCTGGCTTTGTCGCCCAGGCTTTTGTGGAGCGATTGAAGCAGAGCGGAGTGTTTTCATGCTCACTCGCCCCCCCAAGTGTTGCCCTCCTCCCCCCCAAACTCTATGTCTCTCTGCCCACTGCTTTCTGTCTGTTGATCCTCCTGAAGAGGACAGATCAAATATTCCACTCCAGCCGGAGAGCGTGCCTTCCGTTCAGGGGGTGCCGATATGATTGGAGCTGACGGACGAGGCCGGCGGATTGAAGTCTTAACAGACAGAACAACTTTGATATCTGCTAGTGCTGTGTATCACCAAAGGAACAGAGAGAGAGAGAGAGAGAGAGAGAGAGATGAGTGACTATACGTAAGCACTGAGCCAGAGAGAAGGACTGAGTTAGAGGCAAGTGACAGAGTGAGAGAGATGAACAAAAGCATCTGTGGAGTGGTCAGGGCCAGCGGCAGCTTGTGTCGGAGGCTTTTTGAAGTTCAAACCACCCCCTCCTCCTCCTCATCGTCCCCTTCCTAGTTCCTTCCCCAAAGGCCTTCTCCCTCTTTCCTGCTCTATGGGAGAACCCACTGGCGACACACACACACACACACACACACACTTCACTGCATGCTCCGGGTCCAAGGAATCAGTTCACATTCCAGTGCCCGAGCTTTAGCTTCAATTCTTTCCCAGCAAATCTAGTCGGCGATCACAGACTACCACACCAGATTCAAGCAAAACATACTAATACACTTTCATCTCTTCAGCTGTACAACCGAAGAAGCACGCTTTTTTTTTTTTTCCTTTTTTTTTTTTAAAACACAGTGCTAAGCAGGACTAAGCTTTAGAGTGACAGGATGAGAGAAAGACTAAACAGATGTCGCAGTTTGGCGGGAGTGAGGGAGTTAACAGGCTTTATTTTTCTCCCTCTTTTTAAACGTCTTCCGTATAAACAGATTTTGTTGCTGCTTAAAGTGGGCTCAAAATTAAAGCATATCATTTTACACACATATTGCATGCATATTAGCGAGCCCCAGCTGCCAGTGTCCTGTTCTTAAGAGCCATATGATTGAGTTAGGGGGCCGTGGTATCAGATAAGATTTAAGCCCTCGCTCCCTGCGTGCCTCCCTCCTCCCTTTGCATTTTACTGCTAACTTATTAAATGGAGAGAAATGACATTATTTTTCTGAGTGTATGTGTAATTATTGTCACACACCTGTGACTCCCGCCATCTTCGGCAAGGGGGAAAGGACGTGGTGGGAGGGGAAGGGGGGGGGGGTAGTTAGGAAGCGACTGTGTGTGTGTGTGAGTGACAGAGAGAGAGGGAAAAGGAGAGATCTCATCTGGAGCAGCGGGAGTTCTCGTTTAAAAAAAAAAAAAAAAAAAAAAGGAATCAGAGAGATTAAAAAACAGAGAGCTTGTTAATCAGATCGTCTCTGTCACTGGCAGTACACTGATATCCTAATGATTCTCACAGCGGCTCCTGCGTCGGAGTCTACTGATGAGCACCAGCCTTCCTGTACCATCCACTCCAAACGTGACAGTCTTGCACTTTATTACAACACACAGCGGCTCTTCAGCCCGAGGGTCCTGAGAGTCACTTTTTGCCTTTCAGAAATCTGTCAAAACAGACTTTTTCATTCGCCAACCAGCAACAAAGTGTGCCGTGCTGGCAGTTCTAACACCCGAACGACGCGGCTCGTGGAAAATGTTGGATGTTGAGCGCAAGACCGACTCTATACTTCCTCTCTCCTTTTTTTTTTTTTTTTTTTTTTCCTCCCCACAAAAAAAAAAAAAAAAAAAAAAAAATGAGACCACCCTGAGAAGGGGAACATGTGAAATAGTGCTCAGAAGACAAAGGAAATTACCTATTAGAGAAGGAGAAATGATCTTTCTTTGCCTTCGCTCCAAAACGTGACTCACGATGTTGTAATTGTTTACCTTTGACATCGGCCATAATTCTTCTCTGTAACAGAATATTTCAACATCTCTCTCTCTGTCTCTCTCTCTCTCTCTCTCTTAAACACATCAAGGCCTCAGATGTCGTCAAGCCTGAATGTGTCCCATCTTGACGCCCACCGCTTGCCTGTCATACGGTCACCCACTCCTCTTCCCACCCCCACCACCGCCCATCAGACGAGACACTGGGTCACTTAAAACATGACCCTCTCACTTTTACGCTGTCTTGTGTAAATACATCTATCGCTTTTTTTTCCCTCCCGCTCCAACACTCTGGGAGAGGTCGTGAAAAAGAGCTAATCACAGCTAGTCATGAGGTTTTTCGCTGTCAGTCCTGCTTTCCTGGGCTGATCTAAAAGCGTGGAAATAGCAGTGATTTTTTTTTTTTTTTTGTGAGTGTGTGTGTGTGTGTGTGTGTGTGTAATGCTTTAATAGAAAACAGATGGCCACAGATGTAGGGCCGCGTCGAGCCTGGTGACATGTCTTTAATATTTTAGAGTGGTCTTGCTGTAAATGTAGAAGCAGCTGTTTCCTCCCGTTGTAAATTTGGAGTTTTTAATTCATGATTGACAGCTATTGGATTTACTGTAAATTACAGAAATGAATATGGAAGCGATGGAACAAGCTGGGTTGGGTTTGTGTGTGTGCATGTGTGCGTGCATGTGTGGTGGAGGGGGGGGGGGTGGAATTTAACGTCGTTCACGGCCGATTGGATTTATCACCACCCAAACATGAGGATTTTATTTTCCTTTACTTTTTCTTTCCCCGCCAAAGTGTAATACTGTTTAAACACACAGCTGTCTCTAAAACTCCAGATATCTGCTGATATTTAAACGTACATAAATATTAAAGTAAAAAACAAAATGCAGACGGAGGAGGAAGTGAGGAGGAGTAGGAGGAAGGGAGGGAGGGGGATGTGATTGCTAAAAGAGTTCTATTTCCGTGTGTTTGTTTAGCTGCTGTTCGTTTAGTTTTAATGTCAGCCGCAAGTACAGCTCCCTTGACGCTTATGGTAGAGGTGATTGTCATCAATTCGCATCTTGGCATTTAAACCACCTGCTTCAAATACACATATTTGAAATGCAAATAAACTGCATATGCCCAGACAAATTAAAAAACGAGGCGAGTAAACACTTTTGAAGTCATAACTTTCGCTCGGGTTTTTGCAGCGGGGAGTTGCACTGTCAAACGTTCTTTTCGTTGGAAAGCCAATACGGGAAAGATAACGCCTCTCAAAGCAAACCTGCTTAATGCTAAATGATTATATATTTATTTGTGGGTTTGTTCGCAAGGCGAAGCACTGCTTATGCTTGTTTTTTGTTTTGTTTTTTTTGGGGTTTTTTTTTTTGTCTTGCCCTCCACTTGATTCGGTTGCCTTTTGGGCGTTTTCCATTTAAGCAGCTCTTCTGTAGAAGAAAATGCTTTGCATTTCATCTTGCTTCATTCTTTGCTGTTATTCAAACATCAATAGTAATACGTCTTCTTTAGCACTGACCCTCTTTCATATCGATATTTGTATATGATCAGTACTTTTCCTCTCCATGCTTTGTCTCCTTGCATTAGCTCCAAGGTGTATTATCCAATACTGCTGCCTCTGCATTAAAAAAAAAAGAAAGAAAAGAAAAAAGAAATCTTACGATGGACCCCCCCCCCCTACACACACACACACACACACACACACACACACACACACACACACACACACACACCCCGAACCTCCCCCCACCAATCCCCAGTCTCTCAGTCCCACAGGCCGATCTATGGCATTAGGTTGGACAGCTTTTTAATGAGCCAGGCGCATCATTTTTCATAAAGTGTCTATTTGGACATTATCATGTTGCTCTAACCAAATCAAGGCGTAGCACATATCTAACTTCTCCCTTTTTTATTTCGCCTATTTCCGTCTAGACGGGCATGTAAGTGAATATACTGATAAGAGCATTTTAATCAGGCAGATGTGCAGCTAAAATGTGTCTCCTGCACTGTCTCATCACCATCATCATCATCCTCATCAGCATCAGCAGCAGCATAAGGACAATCATCATCATCATTACTGTCATCATCGTCCTCCTCACTGATGAAGTGACAGTGGTTTTCAGATAAGAGTTTGTTAAATCGCCTCCATCGGAAAAAAAAAAAAAAACAGCCAGAGAGGCGAAACTTCCAGCCCGCTGTTTTTCCCCTTCATCTCTCCGTGCACTCGCTTTTCATAAAAAAGTTGCTGAATGTTATTTTTCTTCCAAATTAATGAGAAGCTTTCTGTCACATGAAGGAGACATGAATGATAGAGAGAAAAAGGGCTCACGTGAAAAACGCTTCATTAGCGTCATGGACACCCTCCTACATCTAGATATACATACACACCCATACACACACACACACACACACACACACACAC
>JAOVYU010000042.1:7761198-7772412 GCA_025674565.1 Synodontis membranacea | reverse complement strand
ACACACACACACACACACACACACACACATTCACGGAGACACACTACGTACTGGCAAGCAGACTGGCAGATTCGGGAAGTAACAAAATGCCACAAATTCCTTCAGTACGTTTACGCTTCTGTGGTTTTCTGCTTTCCCTTTTTCATTTTTTTTTCTCTTCAGAGTCGTTTGTCGGCTTGACAAATGCTGTGGATTTACTGTCTCATTTCTAGTGCTTGAGCTTTGCACTTGAACTTAGTAAGTGTGCAACGATGTGTTCAGAGGCCACTGAAGATTGATCAACCCGTGGGGAGATTATTGTCTTAAAGGGGAAAAAAAAAAAACGAAGGGGGAAGTGAAAAGAAAAGGATCCTTTGTGTCGTCTCTGATCTCGTTCTGTCATTCTCATGCTCTCTCTGCTGTATATTAATGCATCCTTTTCTGCGTCCCTCACTTCCTGCGTGTCTGTCTTCTCTTACATCTCTGCTAACCCTTTCTCTTTTTACATGACTTATTTCCTCTCTTATGACTTGCTGCCTCTGCTTCCATCTCTATCTTTCTCTAGCGCTCACTGCTCGTCTGTCATTCTCCTTGAGCGAGCCGGAGAGAATGGGGACAGGGTTCAGCGCCTTTCCACCAGGGGGTGTCATGGCCTTATGAACTAGGATGACATGGGAGAAGAAAGGCTCATAGACACAACCTGAGCCCTCTTCCTCTGTCTTTCTGTGTTTCTGCTAGAGCTCGAGGAATGTCTTGACTGGGTGGTAAAAGTGGCTGAAGGGTGGCAGCCTCACAGCTCCTAGCGGTAAACATCTGAAAGCGGCACTCTGATGCACGAACCAAGTAGCCAGTGCTTATGCCACAGCATGCCACTGCAAATACCCTAAAGCCAGTGAGCCTCCTGCCCCATCACCTCCACTTAGCCCTGATCTCACAGAGGCTGAGTACAGCTTGTGTATCAATAAACTCTACCCACATACACACACACACACGCACACACTCAAAGTGGAGGCATTTTTCACCGTGCCTAATGGAGCCGCAGAGGGCGAATCGAGATAACCATTTACCTAGCAATCAACAACAACAGCAGCAATGACAACGACAACAACAACAACAGCGGTTGCGGCCCGAGGACAGAGTGGCCTGGAGAGCTTTGAGACACAAGAGGGATGGAGTGACAGAGAGTAAACAGAAACACAAGAGAACACCAATGATCTCATCTCTACCTCTCTCGCTCCCACTCTGCTTTGCCCCTGAGTGCCACTTCACCATAACTATAAGAGATCCTTTCTCTTAGCCACTGTGGGTTGGTTTTTCCGGACGCAAATTAAGCCTAGGCCCGGACTAAATTTCACAGTCAATGGAGTTCCCATTAGAAATCTGTTTAAGTAAAGAGCCGGGCTAAATCTGAGCTGTATCCTGTTATAGCCAGTGTGGGATGTGTAACAGCTTGACAAGTATTCAGAAAGGAATTAGATCTCATCTTGAAAAGCATTTTTTTTTTTTTTTTTAATCTTGATTTAATCACATGTACTGTGAATATTTCAGAAAGCACATATTGTACGATATTGAATGGTGTAAAATGTTGCACTCTAATTAACAGGTCTATTCCATCATGATGAATATTGCCATGTGCCTCCAGGTGCAACGCCTAAAATAAGAATAAGTAAATAGAACATATATGAAAAAAAATAATAAATAATATAAAAATATAGAATAAACTCCATACTAGGGAGTACCGTTACGCATTAACAGCCATAATAATGAAAATAAATAAAAGAGTGAACAACAAAAACATAAATGACAATAAGAACATTGTTTTTTTTGTTTTTTTTACATTTGTCTGCTAATAATTAATACATAATTAATTATTTATTAATACATGTATTAATAAATAATTCATAATTTATGCTTTTCCCCCCTTTTTTAAAAATTCTTTTAAATGTTAGTAAATGAAATAGAAATATTATGATTCTGAATAACCCTTGCGAATACCTAAGGCACAAGTCATTAAAGCTCTATTCATTGATCTGGGAAATATGACTATATCATTACTGAGCTACATAATGTTACCTCTGCAGTATCGACAATACTCTACGCTGTATAATAAATAAGGCTCTGCACGAAAACCATTTGAAAATACTGTACCATCTGAGATTGTTGATGTGAAATATGCGCCGTGTCTTATTTTAGCCTCCACGTTCGAAGCTGTACAATATACAATGTATACATAACGATATAGCACTGACACAATTGGGTATTGATTATATGATAGGCTTACACAAGCACCCCAGCACAATGGAACACAGCCATTAAGAGATCTCAACAATACATGTCTAATCGACTAGACCACAAATAGGCCAAGATCAGAGCGAAGTCAGCGCCAAGCTGCAGACATTCTTTTGATTAATATGCCTCGTCCAACATATGAGATGGTGTTAACAAAAACTATCATCTGAATAGCAACTAAGACAAAATCTATGTGGATTACCGGACGCACAGTACACAATGTGCTTTGTTGAAGACAGATGGAAAAATAAGCAACGTGAAAAATTTGGTGTGTGTATCAGTGTGTAAGTGTGCACGTATATAAACGTTACAACTTAAAGAACACAAGTTCATTAGGTTCTAGTCTAGTTCAGGAATAGACCTGCCGCATTTCAAATATTAATGGTTTCTGCTCGATTTGCATGCGAACGTAATGCAAGCCCACTTCAGCTAATCACATAATCACATTTTGCCTGATTTTAATTGAATTTTGGGCAGGGAAAAGATGGGTCAGTATTCATGACCCATCTTATCTACGATATATAGTATCTGCACGTGGTCCATTAATATACATTCTAAAGAACCGACGTGTTCATTTTCCTTTCCTTTTTTTTTTTTTTTTTTTATTTTACACCCTTTATTAAATATATACTTACTCTTTATATTGATTTATTTTAATGCCTGTGGATTGTGTAAGTGAAATGGTTGTTGGTCAGTATTAAATGGCTATTGAGTGTATTGCCTACACTTACACCGCTGTGGTCTGGAGAGAATTATGTCAGGGGTTTTGTCGACTGAATGAAAGTGTATAGTAAGAAAAGTGAGTAGTCTTTCTGGAGGTGGATACGGCGCACTCCCTCTGTATTCCTTCCCTTTCACAATTGCTAACACGATTCCAGGCCTCTTAGACATGAATAAAGCGTTTTGTTTCTTTTTCCCCTGCCCTTCAATGCTCATACTGTACATATATCCTTCGGATATGCCTACGCTGTAGCTCGGTGCACGTCACCGCCACACGTGCTTCCAACCGCAAGCACCAAGCAGGGTGAGTCAAGCTTGAAAAACGCCTAACAAAAAAACTTTTGTCTTAGAGACAAAGCCTTATCTTGAAAGGTCAGTCTCTTGCCATTGCAGCAGGAGAAGAATGCGTCACGAGGGCATTTTTTAAATGTCTTTTGATTAAAGGAGGATATTACAACACGAGACATTCACCACGTGGACAAAAAAGCTAGCATTCGTTTTCAGCCCAGTGAATGACCTGTGAATATTAAAAATGCAACAGGTTCCTTCATGACAGACATATTTTCCATAATTGAAAGGTCAAAAGGAGCATTAATTGTTAATGCAAACTGTTTAGGCAGAAGAAAATGAAACGTACACCACTCTACTGCCACTGCCACTGCTTCCCTTTCTTCTGTACCTATTCTACACGAGAGACACACCTGACCTATCCGGGCTCGATACTTTCCGGATAACTGTAATTTGCGCTGAATGAAGACCTCCTTTCCCTTTTGTGCACAAATAGAGAGATGCCATCTCTCCGATCATTGTTTTCTTTGGCCTTTTTTTTTTGTATAAAATGGCTCTTTAGCCCTGTGTGTAGTTCTACTACTGACTCAGAATCCCTGCCACTTCCACTGACGTGAGCATGAGTGATTCACTTTTGCTCGAAACGAGTGGTAAACAGTGACCCAAATGTCACAGAATCAACCTACATATGGTCTTCACTTCCATATAATCCCCCTATCAAAACACAGCTAATAAAGAACAATACCAGGATAATCGCTCCGGTTCCACCTTATATCATACCCGCTCTTGATTAATTCCTGTTGGCTAATCAAGCATAATACACAATGCCTGAGCAAAGTGCAGTATCTTAAACAAGCCATGCAAGTGTTCAGAATTAAAAGAACAGAAAGTATTAAGACATATTTGTTCAAATAAAGCAGCTTAATCAAACAAGTCTGTTAAAAAATGCGATTGGCTTTCTTTTCCTCTCCTTAATCTCACATCTATTTGCAGTAAGATTGTTTTCCTTGGAGCAAAAATAAAATGTCTGCCTTGCTCCTCTGTGTTTGCAGACTGGAGGCAATAACACTAATGTAAAGCTTCTAAACTAAAAGCATGTGTCTCAACACTCGGGTTTGAAAATTAGACTCTGCTCTTGATAAATAATATATTAAGACAGAGAGCAAAATGGAATATACATACATTATATTGGCAGACAGTTTTATTTCGGCAAAATGAATAGCATTAACTGCTAGAAATACCTTCCTGATATTTGAGAGGGAAAAGAAATGCCCAGAAGCCAAATTTGACAAGCTGTAGCACTCACTTGCCTTAAACTACTTCATACTGACCTGCACTACAAGTTCAATTCTCTGAGTATTTTTTCATTTGCAGTTTTATATCACTGAAATGTCTAAAAGGGGCACAGTGAAACACAGTAGTCTCAAAGAGCTCTAGTAGCGTTCACAGAGTCATGAAAGCTGACAGTTCATTTTTCACAGGGCCATAGATCTTTGGCTCTTATAAAGTAATGGGCTTTGGGGAGAGGTCTTATGAAAGCTAAGATAGTTAAGTGCTGTGTGCCAGGGATGACACAGGGAGTGCAGGTCCTGCTCTGCTCTAACACAGACACCCTTAATCCCAGTTATGAGGGGAATGGAGGGAAAGAGAAGGGCTGCGGACTGGGTAATATAAAATAGTAATAAAGATTAATCTGTTGCTGGTTGTCGACTAGATGGTCTCTAAACTTGCTTGAAATTAGGTTGAATTCACTCAAAAGCAAATCTTGTGTGCCTACTGAGGGGGTAGATATTGGTATGTTGGAGGTAGAGGAGTGTTATTGCACATGAATTCTGTTTGTGAAATTGTACAGTCGGAAAGCATATTAATGCAGTGTGGTTTCAGGCTCAGTTGTACTAAATGCAACTGGGAGGATACATCGGAAGGTGCTGTGTTTCATCTTCTTACTTCTGTAGAACATATCAACATAAAAAAATAATCTTTGTCTTAAAAAAAACAAAAAAAAAAACAAACAGTGGCTCACTTACCAGAGGGGTCAGTTCTCTTCATGTTGGAGCTGCTTCCACCACCTCCTCCATTGGAGCTGCCAGACAAGCCTCCATTGAATGCTGCGAGGCTCTCAGAACTGTAGGCCCGTAGGACTGACAGCATGTTCATCTGGTGCTCCAGGTGAGCCTGCTCAGGCTTCAGCAGGCCTGGGGGACCATTGGCTGAAGAAATGAGACTCAGACCTGGCTGCTGCTGCCACTGCTTCTCTAGGGTAGGTGGCTGGGGTGGAGATGGACCACATCCCTGGGCGCCCATAGGTATCTTTGCTCTCTGAGCATCCTTCCTAGACAAGGGGGATTCAGGATGCATTCTAATGGTCCCGTGGTCTTCATCGTCCATGTCTCTCACCTCCATATCTTCTTCCTCCTCTGCTTCTGGCTCTTCATCATCAGAGCGCGCCTGGAGTTCCGCAGAAGCAGGGTTGGATGACTGTTCTTCATGACCGGCTTCATCATCTTCTGACTGACCTTCCCCCTCCTCACATGCCTCCATTTCAACACAGGATGCCTTGTCGGAGAGCTCATCCTGACCACCCACTTGATTGGTCGGATTTTCTTGCTGGTCCAAGAATCCTGCAGGACCCCTGGAGGAGCCATCATATATGGGACTATAGGGCTTGTAAAAGTCGCTTGTGAATGTTCCCATGGAGGCTCCATGTGGGTTTGGTTCCAGGTGGTTGGACCAACCAACATGGTTCTTCAAGTCTCCAGACTCAGCCTCTCTGTCTTTAAGGCTTTCATGCAGATGGAGAAGGCCTGGAGGAGGTGCCAGACCAGAGCTGCCAGTGTGGGAAGATTCACCCAGTAGGTGCTCTTTAACTTCTTTGCCTTGGCCTGATTTGGTTTTACCCATGTGATTGGCTTGCAGGTGAAGAGCCATCAACTCCACAGAAGCAGTGGTGAAGGAACAGAACAGACACCCATGCCAGGCTACATTGTCCTGGATGGTGATAGATGTCCCAGGTAGGGTTCCTGCATCAGGCCTGACTGACAGATCCAGAGGCTCATACTGGGAACGGATGCCATCAGGTGGCTTGGTCTCAGAAGGGTTTTCTTCCTGGTTGGCATCACTGGCCCTTTTGATCTTGTGCTCTGTGACCTCCAGGCCAAAGTGCTGACCATGTAGCTGGTTCTCTCGTATTTCCTTCTCCTTCTTCATGGAATTCGGTACGAAGCTATCCATAAAGGCCTGGAGAGAGCCCTGAAAGTTGATTCCATTTCCCATCATACTCTGGTAAGCCCGTCCCAGGTCAGAAAAACTGGCTGGGCTTTCCCCTCCAGTGCCTGGACCTTCAGGGGTCTTCATGCTCTCAGAGCTGGGCTCTGTCCCTAGTCCATGGCGGTCTCGCTCTCTCTCTCGATCTCTCTCTCTGGGAGAGAGGATAGCAGGAGTGGCCCACTGTGTAAGCATCTGGCCTCCTCTAAAATCGAGGCTGGAAGGCATAATCCCTTTGAAGACCCCACGAAGAACATCAGGCCTTGCAAAGATGCCACTGCCACTGTTGGCCTTGTTGTGGTCATCTTTATGATCGGAAGATGGAGGGTGGTTGGCAGAGGAGGCATTGCCATTCTGACGCTCACGGTGGTGACGCTCAAGGTGGTACTTCAGGGAAGCAGACTGAGTGCCGGCATAGTCACAATGAGGGCATCTGTAGGGTTTTTCACCTGGAGACACCAAAACAGAAAGCATGTAAGAATACCATAGACTCACACCTGAAGGAAACATAATTGCTGTGAACACCACAAAGAGACCATGGACAATGTCTAATAAGTGTCGCATATCCTATCCAGAACTCAGTAGCCACCAGCCAATCATTCTCTCTGAGAGAGAGAGAAAGAGGAGGAGAGGGTTTTTTTTTTTTTTTTTTTTTTTAATACAGGTCGATCCAGTTCCACCAAGTGAGCTATCACTCATATCAGCACCATAAAAACATTTCACCATATGGTGCCTTCAGTCCACTACAGAGATCATATTTTCAACTGACAATACAACTGTCTGCATGTTATCTCTGTTCATATAAGGGAATACAACCTTGGTGGTGACGTGGTGATTCCTTGCACATTTTCGGTTTGGAATTTATCATACAGATAAATCAAGCTCTACAGAAGCAATTTATTCCCCTAAGGAGTGTACGTCTGACTGTTTAGCCCCAAACTGCAATGGACATAGTATAAACTGCCTTCATCTGCTATTGAACTGAAGACAAAAGTCTTAAGTGTGCATATGTGCAGCATATGAACCTCCCCTTTAAAAGACAGCTTTAGATCAAGATTTGAGGAAAGTGGAGGGCGGAATGTGCCATAAAATAAAGTATATACAAAACGCAACAGAATATGCAATAGAAAATAATATCACATACATCTCGGCAGCAGTTATGAAAGGTCCAAAAAAAAATTAAAGTCATATTCTCACTTAATAAGCAATAAAGCCCAGAATACAGGGCTTTTATTTATTTATTTATTTATTTATTTATTTATTTATTTTTTGTTTGTTTGAGGTGCTGCAGTGCTGCAGTTAAGAAAAGAAGTGCAGAACCATGGAAAAAAAAGCTAATATAAAAAGATGTTTGTCAAGCACTGTGTTCATATGTCTCGGTGTGTATATATAACTATAAAAGGTTTAGATTATACACATGGAAACAATTTTTATCTGAGAAAAAATGTTGCATTGTTACGCAAGACTGAACTGAATGATTTAAGTCTGGCTCTGTAGTAAATCATGGATATAATTAGCAAATGGCATACTGCTCAAGTAATTTATCATTATTTGGAGGGCACCATTCCAGAAAAAAAAAGAACGACTCAAAGATCTGCAGACCTACAGATTACACAGCTTACCAAAAAGGGTCACAAAAATAATACCTCAATAGTTCATTGATAGACGAGTTAAGAGAGAGAGAGAGACTGAGAAAAAGAAAGGGGAAAAAAGAGAGGGAGAGAGAGAGAGTCATTTATTGCTTTACACTGGAGTGCGTGTGAGGCTTAAATTTAAAATAAACCATACAAGATGAGCTTTTAACCCAATAAGAGCTTATCCTCTGAGCAGGATAACAGGGACTTGGCCTGATTCAATAAGGAAATGTCCCTGATGCAAATGATCATTTTCAATTCCTTTAACTGGACAAAATGATATTCTGTGCCCAAAATTAGAGGCAAATTAGGGTGATCTGCTTTTCCCCCTTTATTTCTTCCACCCCAAGCTTGTGTTTTAATTCATGACAACGCTGAGGCTGTCACTTGCTAAGACATCATTATAAAGGGAGAAAAATAGAAAGATGTGAATATATTGTGCAATGTTACAATTAAGAACACTAGATAAATAATCAGTATTTATATAGACAATAAGCAAGTACTCTGTGTGTGCGTGTGTGTGTTTGTGTGCGTGTGTGTGTGTGTGCACGCATGGCGTGTTCTTTGTGCACCATTTGGACTCAGTAAGACATCTGCTCCATCATACGTCAGGGGCATGTGTGACATCTGGGGAATATACTGTATCCTGCCTTGCAACATTACACACAATTTACTGCTAAAGGTCATTATGTACCCGTTAATCCACTTTTAATTGATATCCGCACAAACAGCACAACCTCTGAGAAACATAATGGATCGCCAAGGCCCAGAGGTAGAGGGATGATTATTTTTCATCATTTAAGATGAGAAAAGGCAAGGGGGGAAAAAAAAAACCAAAAAAAATTAAAAAGTTTTCTTTCCAAAGCTTTCGTTCACTGTTGATGGACTGTCTTAATAAAAATAGAGGAAAACACACATCAAATTGCCATCTGGTACTGTATGACAGACTTGATATAAATTACAGAAGCCTCTTGCTGAGAGTGGTACATATCATTTCAGAAGTTCATTTTGCTGGTTGCTCTTTCCACTTGAAGGAGTCCGGCTCAAACCGATTTCATCTGGATTTGTGCGATTTGTCACGACTCCATAGTAACCACGCAAATAAACACCCAGATCCTCTACAGAAGGGCAATTAAAATAGTTAATAGATATTACATACTTTAAGATGGATTTCCATATGGCTTTACATAATGGTGAAAAGACAGGCTGTATAGTGCAGAGACGGAGAGATTGACAGGGCTGGAAAAATAACCGTCTTTTATGTTCTGGTTGTTTATCTATGTAAAGACGTGAAGCCAAAAACATCAAGGTGCTCATGTTCTCTGTCTGTAAGTGTTGTTTAGTTTCTAAATTGTCCCTTACTGTAAGGACCATTACTGCAGTTCATGCATTCATTTTAAAGACTTTCAAAGGGGAGGGGGAGAAAGAAAGAAAGAAAAGAAAAGAGCAGAAATAATGTTTCTCTGGGCAAGCAAAAAAAAAAAAAAAAAAATCAATAAAACAAAACCATAAAAAAGAATCAAAATAATAATAATAATAATAATAATAATAATAATAATAATAATAAGGATGATGACGTCTGCCGCTGACTAAACTTTCTTTGACACTGCTGTGGATCTTCGGATTGTCTGACCTTTGTAATTTACAGTGCTTATGGTTTGGAACGGTAGCAGCTGACCACACACCAGTGCTTAATCACTCCCATTCTCCTGAGTAAACTTTCAAAATACTACTTGAAACCTTCCATAAAACTCCAAAACTGCATCCATGGGTGTGAGCCAGACCTTTTTTTTTTTTTTTCGCCTCTTGTTGCCTCTCTAAAAGAACTCGCAGAGGTACAAGCTAGGACAAGGTGACGACACCGACGAGGGCCGTCATTTCCCCATTCCCTTTTTAAATAAAGGTGATTCTGTCAATGCAGGAGTTTGCCTGTGCCCTCAAGTTATTTGGAGTCGTTGTCAGGAGCGAGGACCTTTTTATTTTTTACCCACAGCTGCTTACTGCTAAATAGTGCCTTGTCCAGAAGGGGACAATCTGTGTCTCTAATTGCTGTCACTGAAGCCTAGATTCATTATGTGACTTTCCCATTAAAATGTGAGCATTAATTTGTATAATGAAATATCACCCACTGCAGTGTTCATTAGCTGTGGCCCCACACTGTATGCCGCACAATGTTAGCTACCTAGCAAACTGTGCTTAATTTCACTAATGGATATTTTCCCACTCACTGTTGGAGAGGAAATTAATACTGTAACATTAGCTCTTTAACTTTTGGAGAAATTTAAATTCACTTCATTCCTTTCAAGCCAGCGTTAGAGAGTCATTAATCTAGCATTGTGTTGCACAATGCCTTGGTCCTCTTAGTAAGCAATGCCATTATGATGGGCAAACGCTGTGCGGATTGAGGGTCATCTGCATTGCGCTTTGTGTCATCTGCATGTCTGATTCTTTTAAATCAAGGAGGTAGGCTTGTCTAATGTCAGCGGCTTTGTTCCCAGCCCTGATTAGGAGGGAGGTATTCGGACTGCAGAAGGATGCAGGGTGGTTGTTACCCGCTGATCTAAAGATCAGATTCATCACTTGCACAGGTAGTGAAAATGATTTAAAGCTTCAGTCAGGATGTTTTCGGAACCAATTCTTTTTTGAGGCTTTTCCCATAAATTTATGGTGCGAGTGTGGGCACTGGCTGATTTGTCCATTCTAAAAGATTTCAGCTGCTGTTGTTTAACTAAGCGATTGATTGATTTTGATCTTCAGTTCACAGTGTGTCATTTGGGTGGCATGTCATTAATCAGATCACATGCACAGCTATTTAGAATTCTCCCAAAAAAAAAAAAAAAAACCTTTCTTGTGGTATTGATTCATTCTAAACTTGGACCATGAGGGTGAAACCTTTATGACAATTTTATATCCAACGTGGCTCACACATCTTGCAAACAAATCAAGGCTGGTGTAAACTGCAGCATCGACAGACTGTGAGGACTTCAGCAGTGTAAACACACACACACACACACACACACACACACACACACACACACAC
>JAOVYU010000042.1:7634699-7644972 GCA_025674565.1 Synodontis membranacea | reverse complement strand
TATACACGCACATACATACATACATACATACACACAAGAGTACAGAGAGAGACAAATTCAGATCAAACAGGCCGGACTTAACACGTTCAATCCAAACAGCCTGGATCCAGTCGGCGCCCCGTTTAAAATCTGACTGCTCACGATTAGGAATTGTCAAAATATTTGCAGCAGTGGAATTCCAACAGGAGAGCGACACGTGTTCCCCTACAAAGGGCCCATCTTCCTCGAGTAACAAGTCGAGAGAATGAGTGGAGACAGCAAACCTAAAATCCCCCAGGCTAAAGAAATCCAGCTATTGTAGTAATAACCCGCGAGACCTGGCTGGGAATGTACAGCTTTCAGAAGCACTTCTCATCCTATTTGTAGCACGGCCATTGATGTGTGTGTGTGTGTGTGTGTGTGTGTGTGTGTGTGTGTGTGTGTGTGTGTGTGCGCGCATGTGTGCAAAAAGAGCATTGGTACGTCAGGTCACCGTATTGCTCATTTTTTGCTTTTTGAAAACCATGTGCAACTTCTTCCTGATAAATACTCACTGGAGTTTGCCTATCATTCCAAAATGCGTGTTTTTCCCCCTTTCTCTTCCCCTCCTCTCCTCTTTTTTTTTTTTTTTTTTGTTCCACAAGGCAAGTTTCATTAAAGATCCAATTATGCAAATCAGGTCCTGAAGAGCCAGTTGAATATGCGGTATAATAGTGTACAGTAATAGTTCAACACAATATACGGCATCAGGGGCAGATTTACGAGGCAACATAACTGCACTTCTGCCGTCCTTTGGAGGAAACCTCTTGATCATAATTAAAGGTGCAGGGGCCCTCTTTACTCTCCGTCGGCAGACATCTTGCCCAGATCCCTCAAGGGGGACCCTCTCTAGTGGCCCACCCTCTCAGGTCATGACCCGGAAACAGCTTGAGAACAGGCATCATTAAACCATCTAATTATCTTGGGACACTTCTTACCATAGATATCCGTTTGTCTCAACTATCCCACTGAGCCATCGGAGGAATCGAGCACTGCCTGTGGCCTCGCTGGTGTTTCTGAGCGTTTAAAAAGCTCTGAAAAGAATTCGAACAAGGATGACGCGATGTGCTTAGCCCCAGTGATTGACAGACAGTTGCCTGGTTGCACAAAGCCCTTGTCTGGTGAGATGACATGGCTGTAATTTTGCACTGTTCGACAGCTCAGCAGCAGATCATCCCCTCACCCTGCACTCGACACAGAGCAACATTTATATTAAACGTCCCAAAAAAGTGTCCTGAAATTTTTACGAGCGGCTATCATCACACGTACTACAAAAGCAAAAATTAAAAAAGCAGATGGAGAGAGATGGTGGAGTGATTAGAAGACTGTCATTGGCTTAAAGGGCAAGGCCAAAGCTAAGGCTCTCCCGACTGTCTCTCTCTCTCTCTCTCTCAAGGCTGTGTAAACCCGAGCGACTCGACACAGTCTACTATTGAGCCGAGGGGCAGAGCGTTCACTCTCAGGCCATGAGAACACACCTCCAAACCACACCTCCTCATAAACCGACCAGATGGAGAAGCGCCGCAATTGAACTTCATTCATTTTAGGTCACTTTCTCAGATCAAATAAAAGTGTGCTTATAACACCCACCCCCAGAAACAGCAGTAGGTCACGCTTTAAGAATGTCCCTATCATAAGACTTTACAACATAAAGCTCACATTCCACAAAATATCGTTTGATCAAAGGGTGTTATGTGCTTGGATTTTTTTTTTTTTTTTTTTTTTTTCCCCCTTCCAAGAAGTGGCACTTAAGAAGAATCAGGCATAGCAACAACCAGTTGCTGAGCTCTTCACTGAGAGACGAGGTTCAGATGGTATGTAGGGTCAATTCTTTAACCGCATCATCTGCATATTGTCTATATGATAAACCCATTCCCAAGATTCTCCAAGAAAGACAGACGGAAAAAAAAGTGAGAAAGTTATGCCCAATCATTCTCTCTGTAAGCGTCCCAAAGGAGTTGAAAAAAAAAAAAAAAAACTTGCTTGAATAAAAAGCATCTGCACACATCTGTTCAGCTCTGTCATCTGTGCTCAAGTTAGGTTTTACTGTGATGCACGCTTATTCTGCACTTCTCAATATTACTGAAAGCAGCATTACTCGATAGATTTTCCTCATGGAAAGTGCCTCAGGGTGGGGTAGAGAACACTGTATTATGTTGTACCCCTTGTATCTCTCTCTCTCTCTCTCTCTCTCTCTCTCTCTTCCTCTCTTTCTCTCTACCCCGGCAGACAGACAGACGCTCCTTCTGGTGGCACCCTGGCACGAGGCAGTAGAGACAAGCTCATTCGTCACCACCTCATCTGTCAGGGCACTCTTTATTCTTAGATCACACACTGATGTCTGTGATTAGCCTGTTCAAAAAACTTCCACTCTTTAGCCCTCTCTCTCTCTCTCTCTCTCTCTCTCTCTCTCATATACAGAATGTCTAACAAATCAGCACTCAACTATAAATGACAATAAATGACACGCAGAGCATTAAATGTTCTTCTTTCGACTATAATTATTTGCTAAAGACAAAAGTTGACAACTGTCAGTAGTCACAAACTAACTCCCATTTGTATGTTGCGTGCGATGACATGATGAACTGCGTCTTCTGCACTGCATGACAGATATTGAATGATGGGTCTTACAAGCTTAATCAATTCAAAAAGACAGGCCTAAAGAGTAAAGTAAGGCATTGCAGTTTAAATGTGTGATGGTGGGACAATGCTGGATTTCTGGTACAGATTATTGTGCTGCCACACCCTGACTTATAACGTGACAGCAATAGAAGAAACTTTGAAGAAGAAAAATATTCTGTGAATTAAAAAAAAAAATCTTACTGAAAAGAAGATCAAAGACAATCTCAATAATAATAATAATAATAATAATAATAATAAAAATAATAATAATAATAAAACCACACCTATATACCTATAAAAAAACTATTTACAAAGATCAATCAAGCATTTTCTCATATATATATCTCATATTTTCTCCATATAGTCTTGCCAATGAACTCTTCTATCCATGCTGATTTCACACCGTTATTGTGATTAAGGATAATATATTACCCTTTTCCCCTATATTTAACTTAACCTTGCTCATCAAGGTTATTAACAAGCCTCAGCACAGACTAATGCCAGCATGTTAGCCCGCGAGCACCGTGCAAGCACCCCAAATAAATAAACACGGCTCTCTGGGTGTGTAGGGATTCTGCTGCCACTCGGGGGAAAGGCCTTAGTGTTCCGAGCCACAGAAGAGGGGGGTCTCCACAGCACATATCAATTAATACCTAATCGTCCCGGCCTTGCTACCACACCACCACTACCACCACCCCCCCAGAGCAGTCTGACTAAGGCCCGGGCATCTGGAAGACAATTTCCTCCAATTAAAAGGAGCAGAGAAGCATTTAAGTGTGGAATGGCTGTTTGATCACGTCTCCAAGGCTCCAGCCCGGATCCAGTCGGCTGAGCCGGAGACTGACAGCCCTGGAGAGAGATCGAGAGAGACTGGGAGGGAGGGGGTGAGAGATGAGAGCAGGTCATTCGGCCTCACTCTTGCCCCCTGGTCAGCCACGAGTGATGGCACCAGGCACACACCTCCACGCACCGAGCAAACTGGGGGACACAGTGGCTTTCCCCGTTGCTGCCAAGTTACACCACGCAACACGCACTCTGCCTGCCGAACGAGCACAAGACGCATATGTAAATGAGAACGGAGACACCAGGGAGGAGACATTTTGACAGGATTGGCTTGGGCTGTTTAGCCCTGTCGAACTGCTATCGGATCTATTGGCAGAGCATTTTCACAAGAGTCTTCATAACGCTTCCTCCTTCGCTGAATTTCAATGACTTGAGTATTTCTTTTTTCCGAAAAAAAAAAAAAAAATAGCTGGTATTTGAATGATGACAACACGACAGATGATGCACTAAAACTTAGTGACACTCGAGTAAAAAAAAAAAAAAAAAGAAAAATACAATTGTTGCTGGTGTGTAAAATGTTCATATTTTTTCAAGCTAATTAGTCAACTATATTTAGTAACATTTTTTACTAATTAGACGTATACATTTTTAATCATAGGTTATAGCTTTCTCTAAAAAGTTTAATGAAAGGAGAAAAATGCATTAAAATATCATTTATCTCTCAGTTTTAATAAAATAACTGTGCCAAGAAATATGTTATAATAATTGCACAAAATACGGCCTATAACTCAATTCATGTAGACTTTCATATACGCACACTAGATTCTTTTGTCCATTCTTTTTCCTTTATGCTCCTTGACCTAAATCATCGTAACACATACTGTTCATAATTTCCCTAATTTAGTTCATTTGTTTAGTCAAAAACACCACATTTCAGGGACACGTTAAAGCTCACCCCACATATGTATGGCGTGTAATACTAGAGGTTTGAAGCGTGTGAGCAGACTGCATGTCAAATCAAAAACTGAAAAGCTGAGCTGAGAAAAAAATGTCTACGCCCAGACACTGTTACACACATAATATCGTTCTCGAATACAGTTTAACAATGATGGTGTCTTACTTACACTGTGTGTCTGCACAACCTGTTCCTGACCCTTAGCTTTAATAAGGAATGATGCTGATGATGGGGTCATGTTACCTTGTTTCAACTTATTGGCATACGCCACAACAAAACGCAATTTAAAAATTTAAAAATAAAGGTAAAGTAAATGAAGGCCATTCTCGGTGATAAGTGATTAAATGGTGTGTGTATAAATTGTACCCTGAATTCTAATGTACTGCAGCTCTCCACTTCTTAGGGTCACATCTCGTTCTATTTATCTTTTTAAATGGTCTGCTGTCTCCTTTAAAAACTCACAGTGAAGACAGAAGGAGACACCTGCAGTTAGAGTGAAGGACCTATAAGACAGTGTTGCATTTCTGGGTATTTATAAAGACTTTCCTATATTTGGAAAATCCTAATGCTGTGCATTTGATTAAAAAAAAAAAAAAACAGCAAGCCGATGTTGCTTACTTTATTCTTAGCTTAATTCTGATCTAGTTTAAACCTTTTAAGGGATTACAAATGAATGCAACAAAGCATGGTTTGACTTAGTCTAAATATGTCATAATGTCTAGAAAATTTATGAAGTGGGAAAACCTTTACCGCCCCTGTATACTTAAATGTCATATTTCATGCTGTTAACATGGCACTGCTCGTCTCTCTCTCTCTCTCTCTCTCTCTCTCTCTCTCTCAACTTTCTGTTTTTCTCGTAAAAATGCGTTATTTCCCAAAGCGACTACGCCCTCGACAGTCGTTAAAATCTCCATTTTCTGCCAATACGTGCAGGTTTTCTTTAGATAGAAAAGGGATTCTTAAAGCCTCCTATGACATTTACCCCTCGGTTGTTGAATGCCATCATCATCATCACGTCCCTCCGAGCATAATGTTCCTGAGCGGCTCGATCCGAGCACAAAATGGCAGGTCTCACCGGCAAATCCAGCGCACAAAGTTTGAACACACGGCAACTTCAAGCCTCAGTTCCCCTGAGATCTGGATGAGATCTTCGCCCAAACTCCACACAGAAACGGGAAGCGAGAAACTTCCGAGCTGAGACTCGGACAGAAAAGTTTGTTTTGTTTTTTTGTTTGTTTGTTTGTTTCTTCTTCTTCTTCTCAGCTCCACATCCAGCCGGTCAGCAGTAGTAAAGTCGAGGGCGCGTTACTTTTACGCACAGCCTGCCTTTCATCACCATTGCGCGTCAGACAGTCATGAAGCACGGACTAGGAAAATAAAATCAAAGAGACCACGTTTATCATGTTCAAGTTCATGAGCATTAAAAAAAAAAAAAAAAAAAAAAAAAGATGTCCGAAAGCTTCTTTGGTCGCTTTCGATTTGCCTCTCTTCTTTGACCACTGCGCGCTAAAGCCTCCCCGCTATTAAAGCTATTTAATTATACTGCGCCTTATTTAATCATATAAACAAGACGACTGACACATAACGGCACAACCGCCACATGTCCACAAACTGCGCCTGCACTTTGCACCCCACACACGCGTAAAAACGCGTAAAAAGCATCCTCGGATCAAAACGCGTATCACTTCTTACCTTTATATAGTAGGAACGAAACTCGTGCGCTGCGTGAAGCTCGTCTTGTCTGAATGTTGAAGCGCGGCCCACATGATTGACCTGCGATCGCTTCTGCTGAGCCGAAAAGAGAGGGGGAGAAAAGTGCGCTCCAGACCTGTTAGGAGCGTCCGCCTCCGGGATCCCTATCCCACAGCTCCGCACGCTCCACACAGGGACTGTTATTTTTAAATCGCCCTTTATTTTGATGATGATTATTATTATTATTATTTATTTTTTCTCTGTATCAACGCGTTCATTGACACCAGTCACCCGGCATCGCAAGACATTTCCATCTCTCGCCTTGCGCTCCCCCTGTCTGGTAGGTGAAACGCGCCGTGCCGTTTAAGAGCAGCTCTCCATTGTCGTGTAATTCGCTTCGCTCGACTCCGGCGGGTCTAAAAGGCGAACCCGCGGACAAAAAAAAAAAAAAACGACACCACTGCTCTAGAAATAATCTCTAATTCCCCCCCTCCATAACATGAAGGAGACCATCGCAGCCTCGTACTGACCCCGACTGTCCCGCTGGAAAGACTCGTATTAAACCCGCGTCACATCGGCGCTCTTGTTTGTTCACACGCCGCTTAATTGGCTCCGTCGTATTAGAAATAACACCGTGCGTACAGCCTGTACTGCTCAAGAGGAAATTATTATATTGTATATAAACAGACAATGAGAGATTTTTTAAAAAAAACATTTTTTTTACCTTTCCGGAGAAGTGTCCCAAGTCCAAAAGAAAAAAAAAGTCCAGGGGAGTGTAAAGGAGCGGAAAGGCGAGCATCTGTCAGAGAAGTCCGGAGTGATAAAGCGCGGCGCTCCGCTGCACTGTAACCTTGCGGCGTGTTTAATGTAAATAAGGCAGTTATGTTGCCAGTCGCAGCATTACGGACGCACAGCGCGGGTTGTGATTTTTTTTTTCTTTTCCCACCCTCCCTGATGAGAATTAATATTCTGACACGGTGCTAAGGAGCGCTTTTAAAAAAAAAAAAAACCAGACGGATCAAAAAGCACGTCTATGCGTAAAATATTATATGAAATTGGCACTCGGCGGGGGCGCAGAAGCACCAAAAGCCTCATTCTGCGCTTTAACAATAAAGAAGCGCTCCACGTAGAGCAAAAGGTACAAGCAGAGGGGGGGTGGAATTGACTTTATAAAAAGGGACTTGGATGAGGGTAGAAAAGTTTTGGGCTGAACTTCAGAGACAGGGCAGCGCTCAGGAGGATGAGGATGGGTGATGAGGATGCTAGAACAGATTGTACTTCTATAGGGCATGCGATAATACATTCTAGTGTCCCAGAGTTGACAAAAGCTGCTGTTTCAATGGGGTCTTTGTTGTAAGATTATGATGATGGTGTAATTATGGGAAAGAGGTTTGGATAGAAAATAATAATAATAATTATAACAATAATAATAAATAAATAATAAAATTTAAAAAAAAAAAGTATCACATGATCTGGTAGACTGGTTGGTTTCGTAGTGCATGTGACTTCACGAGGGTGATGGCAGACATGAGCATAAAGAAAGCTGGACAATGGGAGAAAAGACAGGGATGGGTGATTTTTCGGCCAATGATTGATTAATTATTCAAAATATCTAGCAATCGGAAGGGATTAGGAGGTGAATAGGTTGTGGAGGAGGCTGGGGGTGGTGGGGGTGAGGGGCAAACAGTTGCCTAACATTAGTTTCACAGACACTCAGTCTGACGAACTTTAATTCATGTAGGCTAGATAGAGGCCTCCTTGTCCTCTGTGCCCCAAAAACACCCACGAGACGGTCATGATGCCTCCCATATTCTGACCTTCTTTCATAATTTAGCCTTTACTTTATATCCTGCTGTATATATGTATGTATGATGTCTCAGATCCGGTGCTTACTCAACTGATCATGTCATATTAAAACAATGGAACTGATTATGAACAGTGATCTGGTTACAAACTGGGAATTTTATATAATATGAAGGCACATTATATCTGCTGAGGCAGATCACTTACCTTAGAAATGTTGCAGAGATTTTTACACATATGTGTAATTATATAATCTATGGGGGGGTTGTTCATATTTGCAGGGTTTTAAATCCTTTTTAGTTGACTGCTTTTATTTTATGATCTCTCACACACACACACACACACACACACACACACACACACACACACTCTCACACACGCCTGGATTTACTGTAAGCAAAGTAAGTAACTTACTGTGTACACACATACATACTGCGTACTGTATTTATATACTAAATGCCAGTTTATTAAGTACACTTAACCAATTATGAGTAAACTGGCAAACTGGCAACATATTTACTTCTAGTTCTCACAAAAGGAGCATTAATAATTATTAACCCCCCCTCAAATTAGGAATCAGATTCTCCGCACTCTCTTTCCAGACAAAACATACTTTTTTTTTTTTTTTTTTTTAAAGATAGAACATTCATTATTCACTATGAAAATCAGATTCTCATGCTGCCCCCTTAAATGGTTAGGAATTCTGCATGCCTTTTCCAGTTTGATGTGTATGAAATTCCTTTTTTTGAACAAATTCCAAAATAAAAGTTTGTCTCTAAAGAAATTAGCATAACCATCCCATCAATAATATCACTATCTCTATGGGAGTGATAGTGGGAGCAGTAGGGGTGCTCCTTTGCTCCATTCTCCATGGATCAGCAGCGCGTTCTCGGCTTCTTTTGAACTTGTTAGAGCAAAGTCAAGTGATTCTTTATCGGTGACAGGCCAGACAAAGCGCCTTCGATGGGAAAGCAGGTCAAAAAGGAAGTTGCCATATGGACTTCAACATGCAAATTTATAACCATATAGAACATGGTGTACATCCTATAAAAAGGGGCCTAAACAAGTTTGTTTTGGGTTTTTTTTTTAGCAATTTTAATTTATATTTTTGTAATTTTGTAAAGCAGTAAAATAACCCCTCAGTGTTACGTTGGCTAATTAATTTATGCAACAGTTTTCCTTTTGTCTCTTGTTCATGCAAACAAACAAATTTGGATTCATTGCCGTTGCTCAGCTAATGCCACCCGTATAGATTTTAGATGGAAAAATAAGACATAAAATATAAATGCAAACTCGTCACATTGACCCATGTGTTTGGAAGGTCAGCATTTCAGATTGATCATTTTTTGTCTCGGCAAATATCAGGATGTACGAAGAATCAAAAGAGTGCCCCAGTCATGTGCAGAAATATTCAGCACACAATTCCTCGTCTGCAACAGGTGCAGAAGTGAAAAGGATTCTTCAGCCTAATGAATTTTTATTGTCTATTCATTAAGAAATTATTCTGAGTAGAAGAATTGTATTTTTTTTAAACACATATTACTTTTTTTTTTTATAAATATAGTATTAAATTCAATATGGTTAATTTTTTTTCTTCTGCATAAAAATCAAGAAAAAATATATTTAAAATTGAGCATGCACACTCATTTCTGATCTAAAACTTAAAAATAGTGTATAATGTATAAAATTACTACGGATAACAGACTGTGGAATAAAAGAAAAAAAAAATCTTCTGCATGCATAATCAAAAGGAAAATCAAAACGTGGACTAATTTGACTCAACACAATGTCATATGATGCGAGACATTATTATGCTGAACCTATTTTACAGTCTAAATTTTGAAAATCAGTTGCATTTCTTGACGTCCACGGTAATGTCACATGTATATGGCACTGCCTTTAACTTTAAGGCTTATCTTTATGTTATATATGTATTGCAATAACAGACTCTTCTTTGGCTTTGACTGAGGCTAATGACACTGATTGAAGGATGGCATACTGTGGGTCTAACAAAATGGTCATGGTTGTCATAAAGTCTCAAAACTCTGTCATGACGGGCTCATCTCTCCAACGTGCTTGGGACGGGTCCAAGACGGCAAGCCTCAAAAACAGACACACCACTGTTCACTTCTCAAAGAAATGAAGATGCTATTACTCCAGGCCTCTCTCTGTGGACTTGGCACCTTGGATATAGCTATTTAGAAAAAAAAAAAAAAAAATTACACTACGCATTCAAACAAATGTCATTTCTAACAAAGCAACAAGTCCTTTTATATCTTCTCAAAGGAGGAGACTTGCCCATAAACCCCTGGCTGTTTGTGTGTGTGTGTGTGTGTGTGTGTGTGTGTGTGTGTGTGTGTGTGTGTGTGTGTGTGTGTTAGAATCTGTTTCTCCTGCATA
>JAOVYU010000042.1:7523722-7537127 GCA_025674565.1 Synodontis membranacea | reverse complement strand
AGAAAGAAAGAAAGAAAGAAAGAAAGAAAGAAATACCTCAGGCAAATGTAGATGTGAAAGAAGGAAAGAAAGACTCTCTCCCTCTTTCATCTCTACTTTCAAGGGTTCTTCCTATAGTTATGGGTTTGTCATGTCCTAAAATGGAACCCTTTCAAGCGAAGCACTCTGGTGCAGTGTTCGATACAGAACTCTTAAGGGTCTCTCCAGAGGGACAACCAAAGATCTCTTAAGGGTTCTAGATTTGATCTTTTCTAAGAGTCTCTTAGTCAGACAGAAACAGCACAGGAGAGAGCTTTAAAGCAGTCTGGTACAGAGCTAGTGCTGAGTCTCCAGCAGACTGTGCCAATGGTGTCTAAGATCAAACAATGGAGAAACCTCAGTACAACAAGTGACTACTTCCACACATTGTCCACAGCTCAGATGATACCATTTCATCCAGGACACTTATACACATATACAGTACACAGAGAGCAGAAAGGAGGCAGAAGAAGTCTGACAAAAGCATTACTGTACAGTCATATACTGTATATTATGCTGCCTGTGAAAACACTCAAGAATGATTAGGAGATGACTTCCACTTTACCTGAGACAGAGTGATACGCTGAGTTAAACTTTAAAGAATGTGGAACTTAAAGAAGTCATATCTTGAACACAATCATTGCTGTGAACTTTCCTATGTGACCCTTCATTATTCAGTGCTCTTCCAGGCTTAACTGGATGTGAGCACCATATCAAAGCCAGAGGATGACGACACAGTAAAAGGCTTGTCTACTGTGAGCAGATGTGTGCAAGCAGAAAATGCACAAAAGCTGCTCTTGTCCCATCCAGTGTCAGTGTGAGGGGAAAGAGCCAAGGCCTGAGAGGCAGACAGGCACCGCCGTAACCTCTCACACTGCTGGAACCACATGGGAGGGGCAGGATGAAGGACAGACAACTAATGTCCTGGGTTTAAGGATATCTCTGGGGTTAGTCGCCTTTGCTTCCAGGTGCTCCGATTGGCTTACGTTTCATGCATGACCTTTACGGTTTGAAGAGCATAAGGAGGAAACGGCATAAGCTGGACATTTCTCTAATTATACATTTATACATTTCTCTTTCTTAGTTATAGCTTTTACATTTGTCTTATTATTTGCATGTTATATATCTAATAAATTCCTGTAATGCCATACTGTGTGACCAGAAGTTGACCAGGACACTTGACCGTCACACCCGTACGTATATACTTTTGAACATCCCATTCCAGATGTAGTACTCTTCTTTGGGAAGTCTTTCCACTAAATTGTCCACTGGCTGCTGTCGGGTGAGGAGGCCTGAGGCACAGTCAGTGTTCCAGTCCATCCAAAAAGTGTTCTTTGGGGTTGAGGTCAGGGCTCTGTGTACTGTAGGCCTAGGGGCAACTTGGAGCAGTCAATTCACCTTCAGGACGTTTTTAATAAGCCAGAGAAAACCAGCGAACCCAGAGGGAACCCACATGGACATAGGAAAAACATGCAGAAACCTGCAGGTAACCTATGTACAGAAACCCAAATTCTGGGTTCTGAGCTGATGCTTAATCTTGACCTGTTCTATTTTCTTTTTCATCATTAATCTAAGCCGGGTTTTGGTCTGCAAAATCGTTCCGTTCCAGCAAAAAAAAAAAAAAAAAAAAGATGATGGTCTGATATAAACAATTCTGCTTCATGTTGGTGTCTATTTACCATTTAAAAGAGAAGGACTGGATATCATTCATTCATCTTCAGGACCCTCTTGGTCACCTGACCTCGTGGACAGGGCTGCGGAGTATCCACTGCAAATTCCAGGAATGCTGGGTGTGAGGCAGGAACATGCCCTGAAGGGGACACTAGTTCAGGGTCACCATGCACACAGGCACTACAAGAGGCAGCACTGTCTCACTGGTAACGGATGTGAAGTACAGTTTCGGTCTTCACCTCGCAGTGACAGTAGGTGTAACAAATGGCAAAGCAAACAGAAATGACCTGAACCTCACCCCAAGCAGTTGTCTCACTGCCCAGAGGTCAAAGGTTATGTGTCATGACAATTCTGTAGTGTACTCGCACTAGGCTTGGGCAAACACTCTGAATGCTCTATCATGCCAAAAGTGCAGAGACCTTGTGTCTCAGTTCATCTGGAGTGGAGGTGTGTGTCGAGTTCCTCTCCATTCACACTCTGCCATGTCACTTGCCACTTGCGACACTGAGGAGCTGCTCGGAGCGGAATCCAAGGCTCCAGACAGTTCACAGCACAAAGCCCTCACCCTCACATCGGAAAGTGTGCAAATGTCTCCGATTAGGAAGCGTCTTGAATTGTGAGAAGAAACAAAATGAAACAGATAAATGCCTACCTCTACTGCGAGTAGAAAGTGCTGGGAAAAGAGAGATAAAGAATATAAAATAAGTGTCCAGCACGTAACAAAATTGGAACAGTGAAGAACCCGAGAAAGAGAAAAAGAAACATGGCAATAAAGAGTAACAGACTCAAAACCCAGGTCTCAAAGATCTCTCTCTCTCTCTCTGCCTCGGTGTTCTGGAGTGATTATCATCTGAGCAGAAAGAAAAGAATGTCCTGCTGTTTTATTATTAGATATTGGGCTGAGACAAATACAGTATGTCTGCCTTGTAATGTTAAGGACAAATTGTTACAATAACAGAAATGCTTGCAGAGTGAGAGAACTGCACGTAAGAAAGGAAACCGTGTACTGAAAGGTAAGAAAGGAAGCCCTGCACAATTTCCTGTAAATAAATAAATAAATAAAATAAAATGAAATAAAATCTGTGTAGAACCAACATATAAGTTACATAAGCTATCTACACGCACCATCCACTTTAATAGGAACCTGTACACCTGCTCATTTACGCAGTTATCCGATCATTCAGTCATCTGGCTGCAGCAGAATGCATAAAATACATGCAGATACAGGTCAAGAGCTTCAGTTAATGTTCACATTAGAGTGGGGGAAATGGTGATCTTGGTGAATTTAACCATGGCATGGTTGTTGGTGCCAGATGGGCTGGTTTGTGTGTCTCAGAAGCTGCTGATCTCCTGGGAATCTCATGCACAATGGTCTCAAGAGTTTACATAGAATGATGCAAAAAAAAAAAATACAAAATATATTAAGTGAGCAATGGCTCTGTGAGTAGAAACACCTTGTTGATACGAGAGGTCAGAGGAACATGGCCAGATTGGTTTGAGGTGCCAGGAATAGTAACTCATAGAATCACTCTTTGCATCCGCGGTGAGCAGTAAAGCATCCTTGCGGTGAGCAAGTATGCACAAAACATCCAAATCTTGTGGTGAATGGGCTACAAGAGCAGAAGACCACATCAGGTTCCAATCCTGTCAGCTAACTACAGGAATCTGAGCTCATCGAAACCGGATGGATTGTTGATGGGGGAAAGTTATGTAAAGCATATGCTATGGCCTTTAAAGTCATCAAATCCCGACCCAGCTGACCATATATGAGAAATTTTGGATATGAGTGAATATGTTTTGGAAGAATGGCGTTCATGCAACCAGTACAGTTCCAGTGACTTGTGAAATCCAAGGTGCTACGGTCAACTGAAGCTGTTCTTGTCTCAACACCTTACTAAGAGTCTTTAAGTTGGTATTTATTTTTAATCACTCATCATACAGTAATCAGCAGTTCCCAACACCACTGCATTGGGTATTTCATACATTAGGATGTCGTATCATGTCAGGTCCTCCAGCCTGCTCCAAACCAGGGCCAATGTCAATAAGTCCACACTTCTGTCAGCCTTTAATGAAACTATATTTGCGTTACAATTTCCCTATAAGTTCATTTGTTTGCTCATGAATAAAGGTTTTTAAAAGGGTCCCTATTTACTGTGCATTTTGTGTTGCACTTCTTCATCAACTCATTATTAACACATTCAATCACTGTTTTCATTTGATTTCGCTAGCGTCAAAACAACGTATGAACAAAGTGAAGTTTTTGAGTTAGAAATTAGTTTTTTTGACAAACAGACATGCATTTTGGTATAATGAGTATAAAGTTTTGAGGGAAAAAAAAACAGGATGTCATTCAAAATATGTTTTAGTGGTCGTAAATTTTATTTTCTTTTTTTTAAATCTACGAAATTTGGTTATGAGGCCATGCTGTTCATTGCAAATAGCTCGCAAGTGACCTACTGTATTGCAGGATGCTGATTTGAATAACCATGCCTTTTCTACTCATTCTTTTTCTCATCCTGTCTCTTAAAGGATGGGTGGGTCTCCTTTAAGACCTGACGTTTGGGCCCCCGACCCCCCCCACCCCCCACCCCCACCCTCCTCCAGCTGAGTGCCAAGGCTGCACAGATGCAAACTCCCCCCTGACCGCGCGCTTGCCAAGATGCGCTTCCGAGCCCTCACCAGCTGGGAGCCCGTTGATGAGGCCAACACATCCATTTCCGTGGTAACCATCCCCCCCATCTCTCTCTCTCTCTTGCTCTTTCTCTCTCTCACACACACACACACACACACAAACACACATATACACACACACAACATCCAATCTAACCCCCACACCCCTCATCACACATTTGCCAGCCACATTATCACACTACAGGGGGAGCACAGCAGCTAAACACTGCCAGTCACAGCACACAGGTGAGCTCTACACATAATTCTACATGACTAGGGTGGAGTTTACACTGCATAGGTGAAATTTAGGCAGAATTTACTCAGACTGTAAACAACTTTGCATGGGTATTCTTTCTACAGCGCTTCACTGCTACTGCAGCTGCGATCTATTCTCAAAATGCATGACATTTTAACTTCGCCCTTCTAATTTATTTAACCTTTATTTATCCAGCTGAATGTCAGCTCCAACGTAAAACCAAAACCACAGGCAATCTTCATCACACACTTTTTTTTTTTTTTTTTGCAACCAAGGGATTCAGCACTGTCAACGGTTTCACCTCAAACAGTTGGTCTGAGTTCATGCCAAAAGTTTCTTTGGCCAAAAGCCTGAGGCTGCATCAAATTAATCATCAATTTTACCACACTGCGCATTCACCAACTTAACATCAACATCCCATCAAAAACGCTTGACTGGCATGTGCTGAGCCTGCCATGGGTTACAAACAAACATGCTCTCGAACCCACAAATGTACACACACACACACACACACACACACACACGCACACACACACACAAATGCAGACCTGGTGTGTGTTACACAAAGCTATTAGCCGACTGCACTTCTGACTTGTCCGCCCACAGGATGACCCAGTAGTGGAGAGAAGCACACTTTGGGAATAATGCAGCTTTGTTTGTGGGAAAGTGAGTGATAATGAAGGAGAGGCAAGACAGCACTTATCAAGAAGAGCTGGTAAATATATAATCTCCACAAACAGTCAAGGTCGAACACACCGCACCTGGCAGACGTTGAATGTTGAAGAATGGAAAAGGACTTCGACTGGATCAGTGACTTTCAGGTAACCTTGTGGTCCTTGCTTTCTTAAAACGATGGTAGTAACACACACAAACGCACACATAAAACCCTTAAATGGGTGTTACACAACAAAAAAGTTGTTTTATGTGACACGTCCTCTAAGCAGACTGGAGAAAGCAGGAGCCGGAGCATTAGCACGAACGCTGTGCCAGAAACAACAAGCAAGCTCGCATCTGTGTGCAAGCAAGGCAGATCACCCAAGGAAACAAAGATAATGTTAGTCAAAGCCAGCAGAGTTCAAGCTCATGAACCATTCCTGGTGAGGGTTTGGTCTATCACGTGTTCAGGTATCTTTATAAGCGTTTAATTGGGAAATAAAGATAATAGGACACTAGGAAAAACCGCAGTAAGGATGAGTCCAAGTGATTTATCAACTACTGACTAGCTGACTGTTGACTGGACAGTACGTTGGTGCAGCGGTCAGCAATGTTGCCTCATAGCAAGAAGGTTCTTGGTTTAAACCTGCCGACCAACTGAGACCTTTCTTTTCAGAGTTGGCATGTTCTCCCCATGACCTGTATGGATTTCCTCCAGGTGCCCCAGTTTCCTCAAACAGCCTAAGACACACAGATTAGGTAAACTGGTAAAGTGTGAAAGTGAGTGCGAATGGTTGTTCTCCAAGTCAACTGGGATTGGCTCCAGCTTACCAGTGACCCTTAACGGACATATAGATAATGTTGTGGTCAGAAGTTTACATACATGTAATGTCATGGCAATATTGAGCTTTTGCTTATTATTTATTTGAACTGCTGTTGTTCTGGGGAAGAATGATTGTACAGCATACATCTTTAATAGATCAAAACACGAATCTGGTGCACAGGTTTTGTAAAATCAACACATGGTCAAAATTATACAGTACATACATGGTCAAAAATTAAACACACGCCCATTAATTCAGTGGTGCTGAAAGTTCCAAAATGTCTTTTCATTTGATAAGGCCGAGGCCTCATAACTTCCTGTTATTGATCATGACTGACTACAGCTGGTAGCTTCTCTGTGCAGAACATAAAAAGGGTTTGTTTTACAATTGCAGGTTAAGGGGAATGGTGGCATCTTTGCCAGGGTCCTCAAAAAAGACCCAAAGTATCACCCTCAGCTGAGAGGATATTGGTTTGGATGGTCAGGAACCACCCAGGAACCATCAAGGCCTGAAGCTCCTGGAACACTGTCTACAGTCAATCCCGATCTCAATCTCAAGCCCGTCGTTACTGTGACATGTCTATGATGACTGTATGTAAACTTCTGACCACAACTGTATGCATGGCTGCCGGAAGATCACATGCTGTATACCCAATTTAAACTTTGGTTGTGTGATGACCAAATCACAACGATTCCCTCAAGCTTTTTTTTTTTGGAGTTGTTCTAAATCTGTCCAGGGATAAATTGGATCATTTAATGTGAATTTGATGTGGGGTATAATTGCATCATCTAGTAGACATTCTTGAGAAAAAACATTTAAGAGAAAAATGTAAATGAAAAATGTTTTTTTTCTGGTCGGATATAAGTTGTGCATGCCTGTCTTTAGGTGTAAAGTTAGGTTAAAATTGACCTTTGGTCTATACATATGCATATATAATGCGCAGGACTTCCAGTTCACAGATTAGCTGTGTGTTGACTAAACATCTATTCCACTTGTCCATTTTGGAAACAGGTAGATGTACAGACCTGCTCAGCACAGTTCATGATGGGTGGAGGAATCCAGGACGAGGCAGATATCAGAACCACACAAAACTCACTCAATAGCTTATGGGCTATTGTGAACATCAATTACAACAACATGTGCAGTCAGGGCAGTTTGCCAGGGTATCGAAAGACAATCCAGCAAAACTGAGCGCCCATACTACTTTCCACTTACACTACGTATCAGGATTTTTTGCCAGGCAAACACACATTATGATATCTAGCCTTTTTCATTCCATTACTGTAAGAGGAAAAGGCCTCTTAAACGTTTTATACATTTCCTAAGGCATAGCCCCTGGGGCTCCCATCTTTCTATCACTCCATGATCAAAACGCCCTCCTCTCTCCCACAGCAATACTCTAGTGTTAATATCTAATGCTTTAGAATCACATTTCCCATCTCACTTTACGTCTAGAACCCTGAAAAGCTGCATTACCTTTTAAGCTGCAACTTTAAGAGAAATAAAAAGGGAAGGGAGAGAAATATTGCCTTGGAGTGCCGAGTTTGCAGCTCCTTCGCTCGGGGAGAGGATAAGAGATCCTTAACGCCCCAGTGTTTGCCCATGTGAGAACGAGGAAAGTGATAGACGCAGACAGGAGACACAAAAGGGAAGTGCGGGGAATGAAAAAGAGCAGCTAATTTTCATTTTCAAGCATTTCCACAAGCAGTTAACCTCCGACCCTTTAGGAACATCTGCCTGTCTGCTGTTAGAGTAGAAGAAAAGAAAGGAAAAGGCAAAAAATAAAAGGGAGGACACCCACGTGCCACTACACCCTGATCAGTCTCTGATCAGTAGTAAAAGGCCGTCGCTACAGGCCCAGAACCTCAGCTCTCATCTCCCATTACTAGCAGGACAAAAGCAAGCCTGAACTCCCCTCGGCCTTGACCAATTACTGCCCCCCAGGGAAACACTTGCTTCCATCACAGCTCTTTTCATCTCTTTCTCTGTACCGCAGCAACACAGCACCCGAACGCGCCTTCCACGGCTCCTGCCGTAACTACTGCGCCTGCTAACGAAACTGCCATATTTACTGCTGACAGTTATGACATCGCTCAGATTTGACACGGTGCAGATCTCACAATTTTTGTGTGTGTGTGTGTTACTATTTAAAAAGCATGAAATCCAGTGCTTAGTCTTTATACACCTTTTCAACTGCATAGACAAGAGGTGGTGAGGGTGCAGATTATCACCTTTTTCAAGATCTTACATGACAGTTTGGCAGCTCATAGTTCATATAATTTATGCTTATTTTGTTCTTTTACAATAGCGCAAGATTTCGCCTCATTCTTGTACATGTGCATGTATGAGTACAGTACATGTGTACATGTATCTAACACGAGCCTTTTTGCTTCCGAACATGAAAACAATCCTTAATTTCACTTAACGATATGGATTTTCAAAGTTTTGTTCTTTTGTTGCGTCCTGAGCAAAGATAGGTTACTTAAATTCAACATTACATTTTATTAAGTGCAATAATGATAGTTTTAGGATTACTGACCACCAAGAATGTTTTTCTGCAATGTGTTACATGTTGTCCCACTGGTCTGATCTGCCGAGAAAGTGATGATGATGATGATGATGATGATGATGATGATGACATTACAATCCTATTAAAATTTCAATAAAAGACCCCTAAAGTTCACATGCACTGAATTTATTTGTCTTCTCTTCTTTCTCAGGTGTGTGCCTGATGAAAACTTGGGTCATGTGTCTATTTACACCACCAACATAAAGTTTTATGTTTATATTACAAGCCTCATTGCTCATTCAGATTGTTTTCTTTTTTTTTTTTGCTCAGATCTTGACGGTTCACGTTCACGATTACGTGATTCATAATTACGTCTGTCCTCTGAAACGGCCCGCGTGCACACACTGATACATTTTTGCACTTTCTGCATTAACAATATTGTGCAGAAACAGTGAGATGTGAGATGACCCATGGTATAGAAAAACGACAAAATGGACATGCTAGTAGCTAATGTACAGTATGCATCACATTTCGCTCATGAGGATGACAAACAGATTGCCAGCTGTAGCTCTGTAGCTCTCCTCCGATGTACGTAGTTCTGCTGTGCTACCGGTGTTCTGACGATTTGTAATGACTCCGTTCTGATACAACATCGGATTTGATGTCCACAAAGAAAAAAGATCAGATCTGTGTCACATTGAGAGAAAATATCAGATCTGAGTCACTTTTGCATGGCGGTATGAATGTTCCCAAAAAACATGTTTTGACCAAATTTTTCAGTCAATAATTTAATTGGACATCTCTATAGGGAATATAGAAACTATTTAGGATTTTTTTTTTAATTATTTTATTTAGGTTGCATTCTACAGTAGATTTGCCTTTGCTGTCTATTTGCAAACGGCAGTTAAAGAACAAGCTTTCCACAGAGGTAAAAACGATTATCCTGCCTTAGCTAGATGTACCTTCTCATGATTTACTCAGGTTTTTATATAGTTATGTGCCATAGTGATACATGCTTGTGATGCTTCTGCACCGCCACATTATCATCGAAACAGAGCACACCGGGTACACACTGTACAACCGCCAGTGGACAAAGTTTTAAAAAGTTTCATCGCCTTATAAAGGGCACATGAAATTCAGCACACGGAAAAGAATCGAGGGAATTAATCAGCCATCATTTCCTCACTGAAGTTAGCATGAACAGAGATCAGTCTGGTGAATAAAACTGATGAGGCTCGCGAGTGACTTTCACATTAGATGATGAGACAGAGACTGATGTAGATGATGCTAATAATCAAAGTGATAACTCATTACCCATCATAAACTTCTAATTGTTAAGTATTTGGTAGTAATGCTATTTTTTCCGTAAGTTTTTCACGTCCGGGGGACGCCAGATTTTAAAAACGCTTGATCGTTAAGGTTGAAAATGTCAAAGTTTATCCTTGCGATAGGTTCTGACCAATGTGAAGGGTTTTTCCAGTCAGTTTTCACGACTGGATTAAATGGGTTACCCATTCAGCACATCACTCATGAGAGGGAGGGGGAAAAAAAAGTTTTAGAACTGTTAGGAAAAGGCATTTTTTGCTTACTGAGTCAGACTAAAAATAAAACAGATAGCAGCTGAGCAGTTCCCAGTGATGAATCACTTAAGATATTACAGATATTCTGTACAAAGGCTCTACTGTACTGTGATTTATACAGTCTCTATAGGAAGATTGTTCATGGGCCAGGTTGGTCTAAGATCAGTGTTTATTCCTACTGTGGAGATCTCCATGGCGGTCCAGCTTCAGTCATCGAATCCCTTCATAAGAGAGCTCTTGAAATTCATCACTGGGCCATGCATGTTGAAATGAGAGCTGACAGCGTGGGTGACCATGTGGCGCTTCTTCTTGCACGAAAATCACATTTGAAGCGAAATCTGTCTGCGGCTTGTCGAGGACTTTTTTGAAAAACGGAGGAAAAAAAAGAGCTAAGACCTACAAGGCTTTTCCGCCTAAAGGCTCCACTTAAAGCAAATTATCATTTACCTTTCGAGATCTGCCAGATCATTAGGCAGGGACATTAAAACCTGACACCACAGCACCAGCGGGGGCCGAGTATAAACCCGCACCCGAACATGGCTAAGTGCGAGTCCAAAGCAGAGCATGCCTGCAAGTGTGTGTGTGTGTGTGTGTGAAGAGGGATGACATCAAAGCTTCCATCAGGCCAGGGTTTGCCATGTGTCCAGAATCATTTGACATGAGCAGATGCATCATTAAAACCCTGCCACACATGCTGGCTCAGACGCAAGCCACCACAGCCGTTCTCACTCGCCCCGTTATTAGCTGTCCTCTTTATTCCTATCTTCCAAAAAAAAAAAAAAAAAAGTCCTCACACACTCTAGAAATCCAGTGAGAAATCCATCCACTCTCAGGCTTGGCCTTTCTGAACCAAATGGACTTATCTTGCTTATACTGTACGTAATTCTGCTTAGAATCATGCTGGCTTCGGTGCATAACCTGTTAATCACCTCTCACTCGTCTTTTTTTTTTTTTTTTTCTTCTCTCCGTCCAGGCGGTGGAATCCCAAGCCTTTCTCATTAAATCAGTGCGGCCTTCTTCTGAAGTTTGGCCAACAACTTATGGATGGACAGACCTCACCTTCTTCTGAGAGAAGACCAGATGGTGTGGGAACAGCTGCTTTCTTCCTCCACCCCCTCCTCTTCTTCTTTTCTTCCTCCCTCCCTCGAAATCTTCTACTTTTCCTCCATCTCCTGGATGCACAGGCTTTCAACCTGCAACTCCGCACACACACACACACACACACACACACACACACACACACAAACAACAGCTGCAAGAATGGCTGCAACCAGACAGGCTCCGGTCACCACCTTTCTCTTCCTCTGAGGAAGAGGATGTTGTGTCTGTGTGCTCATGTCTGCACCATAAAATGCTCGGGGAAAGAAAAAAAGAAAAAAAACAACAACCACAGCATTTCCAGGTGAAAGGACATCGTGAAAAAAAGTTCATTGTAGGGAAAGAAGTCATGCATTGAACATTATTTAACAATTTGCCTAAAACCTGTCTTCAGAAGTACATCTGAACAATGCTAGAGGAAGGGCCGGGGGTAAATACTGCTGTGAGGACTGGAGCTGGCATGCACATCAAAGCCACATTGTCTTTAAATTTAAATTGTCCGCACCTCAAACACAACACACAGGATTTCTGAATATCCGAGGTGATGTCGGCAGATATTTTCGGCTGATATCTAAGTCTTTTGTTTTAGTTCCCGAGTGCCTGCGTGTTTTCGTAGAATCAATCATTCAAGCGCTAATTTTGACTTCTTTTCTGGTTTTAACTGACATTAAAGTGTCATTTTCTGGAAGGATTACAGATGAAGCCCTCAAGTGTGACATGTGAACGGCTGATGTTAAATGCAATCGGAACACTTTTAGATACCTAGAGCCTGGATCTACTACGAATAATCCCAAAGGACCTCGTGAGAGCATGCCATAGCATTCTCCGTTAAAAAAGTCGCACTCTCGCATGCGGCATGTAATCCAGTTCAACCGACGTCAGAACTTCTGTCAGTGTTTGAGCAAAAAAAAAAACTTCTTCTTCTTCTTCTTCACTCCTCTTTTTTTCTCAGTCAAGTGCTCATCTCTCAGCTTGTAAAAGGCAGCAGCTTATGTTTACTGCGTAGAAACACTGTGCTTAACATGAGCGACGAGGCTCGGCCGGCACCGCTCAATCGTACTCGTAATAAAGCGCAGATTTATGAAAAATATTTCCCCCGGTTTCACCTCCGTCTGTGCCTCGGCTCCAAATTAATTATTGATTAATCACTTTCCTTTTAAGCAAAAATGCAGACTAGCAATATCAAAGCGAAGGGGGAAAAAAAAAGATTATAGCCCCAATTCAGGTTTGTCCTAATCATTCATTCCTATTGTATTGACAACTCCAAACTTCCTAATCACTGAGCCTGAGAAATAAAACCGTCAGCATTTTCCTCTGGTCACACTGAAGCTGATATATATCATCGGTTAGTTACATGCGAATCAAATGGCGGTTTAGAAAATTAACTGCCTGGTAATGGTCAAAATGGTGTGCATATACAGTACGTGCATGTGTGTGTGTGTGTGTGTGCATGTGTGTGTGTGTGTGTGTGTGTGTGTGTGTGTGTGTGTGTGCACATGTGTCTGTGTCCAGCCCCAGAGTTCAACAGTGAGCCACATGTAGATACACACTAGGCCACAGGGGAGGGGACCCCAGTGCTTCTCCAGTGTGGTCAGCCGGCCTGAAAAGGTCAAGGCAAAGTTTAAAGCGTGTGTGCGGAGCCTTAAGATATTCACGGTCAGCTTTTTAGCACATAAGGCCACTCCAAACATAATGAGATGGAAGTGGTAAATATTTGCTGATGGCTTGTAAAATTCCCATGCGCCGTGGCTTATTTTGAATACAAAGGATGCTTGGGAGGCTGATGGAGGGGGCACCTGATAACTAATTAGAACATTTGCACAAATAATTAGAATGAACGCTCATGACTGATATTACACAGGGAGGCGTGGGGCACATGGCAATGAGGGAGGAGAGCGGTTAAGGCCAAGAGAGAGTAGCAGCAGTCCATCTGCCACCGCCATTTTGAGTCAAACAGCCCTGAGTGTGAGGGGTGAAGGCATGACACATTGAGGGCTCATGTGTTTCTGACAAGAAACTTGAAAAGAACTGTGATCTTAAAAATGCTGTAATTTCCTTCAAAGAGTCGCTGAAAAATGCGTTTGGGGAAAGTTACATTTTTTGAGGACTGAAAACTGCTATACAT
>JAOVYU010000042.1:7422039-7434327 GCA_025674565.1 Synodontis membranacea | reverse complement strand
TATCAGTGTGGAAATCAAAGAGCCGTGCCAGGCATTAGAACATTGACACAGTATGTTTGTCTCTCAGGCACTGACTCCGAGTTAACAAGACTGGTTTTTATCAGTGCGGAAATCAATTTAGAACATTGACACAGTGTGTTTGTACATGCGTGCACATGTACACACTCGGTCTGATCTGTTAAACGTGTGCGTGTGCGTGCGTGTGTGTGTAGGCCATCTCGCCCATTGAGGCCCAGCAGCCTTAAACTTCCTGGTGAGTGTGACGGAGAAGAAGACTCCAAGAACAGTTCTCCCAGCTCTACCATCCCCAACAACAGCGGTGATGGCTTTGGAGGACTCATGTCTTTCGCAAGTGAGTGGTCCTCTCTCCTTGCACTCTTTAGAAGCGTGAAGCTGATCGTATTAAATGAGAAATCCACCCTGAACTACTTGCATATTAACGTTTGTCAGTAATATGCGATATGTAGTGGCGCCAAGATTTTATTTTTGATATGAAATTCCGAGTTGAGTTGAATTTAACATCATCAAAATGCAGCCATAAATAATTCTTTGCCCTAAAAATATATTAAGAATTGTGTGTTTGTAGGTAACCTGTATAAGAACCACGGCACCAGCTTTAGTCTTTCCAGCCTGGCTCTGCCTAACAAATCAGCCAGAGAGAAAAATACTCCTTTCCCAAGTCTTAAAGGTATAGTACGGTTTCCTCTACCTCTTCACTGTTCCTGATCTCTCTTTGCTTTATCCTCTCTCTCATCCAGCCGTTCTTAATGTCTTCACGTCAGCCTGTCATTTTCTACATGGCTCCTTTGCCTTTCTGTCTGCTTATAGTCTGCCTGTCTACCTGTCAATCTGTCTTGTTCTGTTTTTCTTATGCTTCACTTCTCTCTGCTAGTTATATGCACTTTAGAGAGAAAAAACCAAGAAGGCAAAGACACAAAGTGGTCAGTATTGCAATTAGGGATGGGCAATCTGGCCATAAAAACATGACTAGAATCCACGATCATAAATCATCATGATTTCATGATTCACCTCTTTTAAAAATGTATGCTAGCCACGACCAAATTCTAAATTGGTTTGGTAAGTTTTGGTTAAAGACATGAATGATGCCAAACGAATCTCAAAATACCAGTTTCACTTTATTATGATATGATTGTTATTATGCAATAACAAATTGCAATAACAAATTGAGAAACAATACCAAAATACAGTAACTGTCAAAATTTCATTAATATCTGTTAGTCATGACACAAGTATAGCACTAGCATCAAATAAAAATTTAGTTTTAAGGCAAAAAATGCTTATTTTTCAATTACTCTGAACTAAGTATATACTGCCTGTAGTGCAGAGAATGTAAATGGTTATCACAACCATAAATGGGTATGCACATGATGTCACCGTATTCGAACGTCATTGTGGTTACACCCACTGAGTGGCAGTGTTAGTATTCAGCGCGAATGTGACAAAAACAATGTGAAAGAGCTGAAGTAGGAAAGTTCGGACACTGCATTTGTTTATTTATTAAACTATGTAATCTGCACGATTCCTCTGAAAAACAGGTGATATGCCAAATATAAGACCATCACACACAAAAAAAAAGAAAAAAATATATGCCCTACTAGGCTCGCACGTAGAGTCCGGATTACCACAGCATTAATTTTTTTCTCTTTGTTCTTTGTTTTCTTTCTTGTTTTTATTATTATATCTTACGTTTTTTTTTTATTTTATTCGTTTTTTTGTTTTTGTTTTCTTTTTTTTTTATATGAAAAAAAAGAATATTTCAATTTTGATTTAAAAGAAGAAGCTGAACAAGGTTGGTAGAAATGTTGCTTGATTTCTTGCTTGATTTCCTGCCTGATCCTCCTCTTCCTCCTTCTCTCTCAACGTTCATTGGACTGTGAGGTGCTACTGTGGAAGTGATCCATGAGCTAAATGCACTCCCTTTTTTTCTCAAGTCCATTAGAAAGTTGTCTTTCCTAGAAAAATAGGGGCTTTTACACAAGCATTTCTAAAACAGCTCTGTCACTTTCCTGTCTAGCACCATAGATCATATGTTTTTTTTTTTTGTTGTTGGTTTATGATTTTGGATGAATTGTTTTTTATTGTTCAGATGGTGGTGATGAGAGTCCTGACAGTCCTGGTATGTTTAATAGCTGTAGCCTGCCCCTGAACTAGTGCTGGTTTGCTGTGTTTTTCATAACCATATCCCCTTTATCTCTTACAGTATGAGAATCCTTCCTTCCTTATACTCCCAAACTATTGGACTATTGATTAGTCCAAAGATATACCTTCATAGTTGTGATCTCTTTGTCCATAAACTCTGCGTGTCTGTGTGTAATACTGATACACACTCTGAAAGATCATTTTAGAATTTCACACCTTTATTTCTGTGAGTCTCCATGTGGTGTGGTGTGGTGTGTGTCCCTTATATGTGTGTTATGCAGAGTTGTGGCAGTTTCATCACAGTTCTGCTTTAATTCAATTGTATTTGTGTAGTACCTTTAACAATAGACATTGTCAGAAAGAAATTCAGTAGCGGATCCAAGTCCCTAATAATCAGGCCAGAGGCGACAGTGACATGGAAAAATCTCCCTGAGAAAACACCAGAAAGAACCCGTGGGAGCAACCGGACTTCTTTAGGGTGACGCCAAATAGTTGTTTTGTAAATTATTATAGCTTGCAGTCATATAGGGTTATGGAAGGGAGAGGAAGCTTTACTAAGGCTCTGTTCATATTGCTATGCTGAAGTGACTCAAATTGGATTTTTTGCCTTTTCAGGGCTGTGTGGAGTCACTTTCATATGTGGTCCTAAATCTGATTCATATTCGATTTAAATCAGAACAGACAGATTGGAAATCACTATTGTTATCAGTCAGCGCAGTGTTCTGTTGATTTCTGTTACCGGTTAAGATATGCTACTTTAGGTTTAAAGTTAAGATTATACGGTTAACTTTAAGCTTTAACTCTTAAGGTTAAGTGTAGGGTTAGGTTAACCCTTTATAGGGCTAGAAGTCATATTTGGTAACTTCAATAAAAGTTCATTAAGTGTTTTTCTTACATTTTTAACATATACACTTTTTGGAATAGTTTTTTCTCCCAAGACTGGTGAGGAACCATATATGGTAACTATATGGTAACTTTACTGACCTTGATTTGCAAAATAAAAAAAATAAAAAAAACTGTGATGAGATACTGTATATCCTCTATTAACACTCTAGGGTTAATATTTTGAATTTCCAAGTATTTCAGTTAGTGCCCTGTAAAGGGTTAAGGACTAAAGTTACTATTGAGTTTATTCTCTGCTATCAACAGCAATTATTACGCTGTATTTCATCAAGGTAGCACAAGTTGACAGAACAGCACCGGCAGCACAGCCAAACAGCAATGGAAGAGAGCTCCAGCTGACGGACCGTGATATATATATTAGCTGTTGGTGTGTCCGTTTTGTCGGTTTAAATACCATCTCAAACAAATTTTGTTTGTTGGTGGTGCAAAAATGTAGAAAGGAATTGAACAATGCAGCTTGTAATGGGAACGTAGCCTAAATGTATGAATGGCATGCATAATATTTTTAGGAAGCGCAAGTTTCCACTCTATAAGGGTTAGATTCTGGACCGCAGGAAGAAGGTTCATCATCATGGAGATAGCTCTGCAATGAAGAAATAGGAACCAAAAGACAGTTCAATGGATGGGAAGAGCTAGTATCACAGGAACCAGTATCTCATTCGGTATAAGGAGCGCACAACAGAAAGAGAGAATAGACTGTTGGGTATGATATCCGTGAAAAAGGGTGTGAATTGTGACTAAGCTGGAAATGAAAATACATTTCTTTTTTTCCTATTTAGAAATACATTACAGTTCATGAATGTTGGCCAGGAATGTTAAGCTCTGGTGGCACCAAGAGTTTGTTTGACCTTTGACCTTGCTGCTGTTACAGCACGGAGGAGAACGCAGCATTGTAGGTCGGCAGAGACAGACTATGAACAAGCCCTCTTAGTTGCAGAGCCTGGCTCAATTTAAGAGATTTATTCTTGTGCCATTCAAGAAGAAAACATGGGGGAAAAACATGTTGTTGCTGTTATGCTTCACCTTGTACTTTTCAGTAGAAAGACCAATGAACTAGACTTTATCTGTACATAACTACTCTCTTGTACCCAAGTGTCATTACACGCCGAGGCAGAAAAAAGGTTCTTTATCAAATTATAGTGTTGGCAATTGAATTAATTACAATCCTTGAAACCTTCTGTCCCTTCTCTTTCTTCTTTTCTTCTCTTACACACACGCACACACACACATACCTACCTTTCCTTTCTCACACTCTAGCTTGTTTCTCTTCTGCTCTCTCTGCTGGTTGTCTCCACTCCGCTCTGTCCATGTGTCTGGTGTTTGTGCTTGTGGGTGGATGTTTGGACTGGTTCTGTCTGGGCCGGTGTTGCTCTCTGTCCCTCTTTAACCCCCCTTTTTGCACTAATTCTGGCTTCTGTGTCCAGTATTTGGGCTAAATTCTCTAATGGAGATTATAACAGAGGTCGGCCCGGGGAGCGGAGAAGGTGGGTTCCGCCCCTTTGCTGCGTGAGCTGCATGCTTCTCCAAAGCCAGTCAACTACATCTCCCAGCATCCTCTTCTTCCACCATTGCTTCTTGTTATGCCACTGCGAGTCACCTGGTCATTTGTCAGTGTGTTTATACCATCTTTACCTCCACTTTATATTAAGCTTTCTTCAATACAATGTCCTTAATTAATTGGCTAAGTATGCACTTAAACGTGTGTACTCGCCTTTATGTAGTTACGAAGAACTGTTCCTGATTACGTGTAAACGTAATAGGAACAAAGTACATGGTCAGTTTTTATGTAGTTTATTGGTGTGTCACACATTTCTGTATATCATTGTACTTATTGTTACTTCCTCTTGGTCTATGAACTTTATACTCGGGGACAATAATTGCAAACGTAGTTCTGCACATCTTTCCTCCTAAATTAGACAGGAATTTTACAATTACCATTAAAGTTTCTTTATACATACACATTCTTCCACATAAACGATTTTCACATTTGTACATTCTAGGAATTACACTGTACTTAAACTCTGGCTAATTAATGAAGTGCATTGTAGTTAAGAACACTTAATATTTAGTGCAGCTGGTTAATCTGCTCATTCATGCCACTTTACTGTTATATAAGGGTTGGGCCCATTACTTTAGAATAAAAGAAACAATCAGTGTTCTTTATTAAAACGCTTTATTTTAATTTAATTTAATTTTAATAAAATCCAAGTTCATAGCTTGACAAATACACCAGTGAGTTGAGAAACTGAGTCTGAAGGAGCTGCTTTCATTTAAACAACGCTTGAAATTTCTTTCTGTTTAAAGTGTATATTATATATATTTTCCGACTAAGGTTGTCCTAAAGTAGTAATTTTCCGACAAGGCCTGTCACTCCAGTATGCTAGAATGGAGGAACGTAGAATATGTTCTCTGGGTAGTTGTATTTAAAAAAATTTATGGAAGGAGAAGTGAAGGGAAGAAATAATTGATCAATAATATATTATTTTTATATTGAGGGTATTATTTTCCGGAAGGAAGCCAGTCTGCATTGCTTATTTACTTACCAACTACCTAATTAACTTACTAACTCATGCATTTCCTTACTTACATACTTGTGTACTTATTTATGTACATTTACTATCGTCCTTACTTGCGTCCATACATACTTATGTTCATGTTTACTAAATAAATGATAAATCAATCCAGAATAAGAGTCTGAAAAAACATGGCATGGCAAAAAAAAAGAAAAAAAAAAAGAAGCGGCTATAAATTCCAGCATTATCCATAAAGGGTGGCTCACTGATTTTTATAGCCAAGCATTTTTTATAATATTTGGGGAAGTCCTCCTCACAATTTAGCAGCTAGCAATAAAATGTCTGTTCCTGGGCAGAAATTGGTCTCTGTGGCGCCAGAGGGTTTTGAATAGAAGAAGAAAACAAATTATGTAAACCTCTAACATCCAACCAGTCAGTACTTGCTTGTTAGAACACTGAGAGGAGAGACTGTGTTTTGCTTAATCTAACATCAGCTGACTATAACTTTAAGCTGTAGTCAGGAAATGGCTTAACAAAAATGATATGGCTTTATTAAAAGATATTAAGTAAACATGTACAACGTTAAGTGAAGGAAGGAAAGCTGAATTACTGAGTTATTTTTGTTTTTACTTGTAATATTTTCTAATGAACGTATATTTCTCAGGATAAAAGCAAATGAGTGATTTACTTTATAACCAAGACCAGAATAAAGCAGATGCTGAAAATGAACGAACGAACAGTGTAAATGCGTTGTACAAGCAACCTGTCCAGTACGCTCCACTTTTAATAAGCATGGTCTTTCTTTCCCCCCCACACATTTGATATCTGGCCATCTGCTCCTGCCAGTATTAAAGTATCCACCTCAACTGCCTTAGACTCCCACGACTTATTTGCTAGGTCCTGACGCACACCTTTACTGCAATACCAAGGATTCAGTACTGAACCAGTACTGAACTGAACCATTTATTCAAAGCCATTTATTTATCGATATCCATTCATCCTTTTCAATGAAGTGTAATGGATTTTTCTGTTCCATAAGGACAGGCTTCTAAATTAACGTGTTTAATGCTGAAGTGTATTAAGCGTGAGGTCTATATATTGAAAAATTGGGCCCAACCCAGCATGTGATCTACCCACACATCAACACTGACAGCATTATAATGCTTGTACTTTAGAAATGTGCTTTGAGCATGTGCCCAGGGCGTTTACACACCAGCTGTCTCTACAAAACAAAATGTGTGGTTTGATCATGTGAACTGTTTCCAAAACTGTTATTTTTTTATTTCTACTATTTTGTTTATGTTCTGTCTCTGCATGAGTCATATGACTTGTCACATGACATTGTTGCCATGCAGACTTTTCTAACTCGCTCCTATCTTCACTCATTCTTCTCATTCTGTTTACTGTGTGTGTGTCGTGTGTGTGTGTGTGTGTGTGTGCGTGCGAGAGAGACAAACTGAGAATCATAGCCATACCCGTAGTCTGTTTGCCATTGTCCTGCTCACATTGTGTCCATCTTATACCAACTCTGACCATACTATCCCTACTGCAGTGTGCAACGTGGATTTGACTAGGGGAAAAAAAATCCCGCAAACGTGTGCTTTTATTCTTATCCCAGTGTTTGTCTGAGTGCAGTATTCTGTCAAAACCACAGAAGTGTGTATATATGTGCACATAGCTTGATATTTGCATTGTGTACACTTTCAGCTATAGCTTGCTGTGAATGGATTTTGTGCTCAGCGACGCTTAGCAATGATGTATTTGATACCTTTTGAATAGGGTGTTTATGTATATATGGTTTGTAATTCTGTGTGCGATTGATCAATATGCGTTGGTGATGAACTGTGCTTTTCTCAGGCTCCCGTGCTCCTCGAGCACTGGTGGATCAAAAGTCCTCGGTGATTAAGCACAGTCCCACTGTAAAGAGGGAGCCACCTTCACCCCAAGGCCGAGCCAACAACACCAGGTAACGTTTTACACATAACACATCGGGCCATCTCTAAGCCTGTTCTACCCAAAACACCACCCACCTGGTGATTACTGCAACAATCTAAAACTAAAACTAAAATCTAAAACCAGCTTTAAAGGATGGCACCGATCTCGTCTGTGTGCGCAGTGAAAATCAGCATTTCCTAAAGGAAGTGGTGCTGAGCGTGTTGGATGGCCAGGGTGTAGGTTGGCTCAACATGAAGAAGGTGCGCCGTCTATTGGAAAACGAGCAGCTGCGTGTCTTCATGCTTAGCAAGCTCAACCGTGCTGTCCAGTCAGAAGAGGACGCTCGGCAAGAAGTCATTAGAGATGTGGTGAGTCACCTGATCTGGCAGGGAGAGTTTTGTGAGACTGGTAAATGAAATGAAAGGAAAGAAATCCTGTACAGTCTGAAGATGCATGAGTGCGGTAAACCTTTCCGCATATGCTTTGTACATTTGTTTATTAAAATGCATATATGTATGTCTGTTTTGTAGGAGATTACCAGAAAGGTGTATAAAGGCATGTTGGACTTGCTGAAATGCACAGTTTCCAGTCTGGAACACTCTTACACTAACGCAGGCCTGGGGGGCATGGCCAGTGTGTTCAGCCTGTTAGAAATTGCACGAACCCACTACCAAACCAAAGGTAACATGCATGAAGCATTGTTTGCTTTTATTTGAGTTTTCCAATCCAAACACGTTGGTGAATGTTTCATCGAAACTGATGCGTGGTTGTGTTTCGTATATGTAGGTATCACCAAATAAAATTGTGGTAAATTTATGATCTTGGCCTTAAGAATTATTCATTTCAAAGTATCATCAACATCATAATGCTAATTCTGAAATTTCTCCCTTAACATCCGAGCTTGGTTCTTTCCTGCTGGTTTCTCTGTTCTTTTGTTTAATCTTTTAACAACTGCTCCTCTTTTGCAGCAATTGATCAAGTCAGTCTCTTTAAATCCACCACTTGTCTCTTGTCTTATTTCCTCCATCTGATCTTTGTTCCTTGTCGATGTTTTTTGTATGTATGTCATTTCACATGACGCCTCCTTATGGCACAGAGCCAGAGAAGCGAAAGCGGAGTCCCACGGATGGGGCGAGCAGTCCGGGCAGTAAGGAGAGCCCGTCTGTCCGCATTGAGAGTGCCAGAGCGGCAGGCGTGCTCCTGATGCCCAGGATTCAGCTGCCACCCCCTCCCTCTGGGAAAGGGGCACGCCAGTTTGACACCCGGAGTCTGAACGAAGAGAATTTTATTGCTTCTATTGGTGTGTAAACCTCAGCCCCCTGCATGCGCCTCCCTGCTTGTTAGACCACCTGACCTAAAGGGACGATGTCAGTCTTTTGTTTGGGCCTCAAGTCAAATCCTCTATTCCACAAAGTGTCTGCACCAAGATTGAAAAGTTAATATTGCTTTGATTTTAATAAACCATTCCTAATTGTTGGAGTAAAGTCTCAGAGTCAGTCATTGAGCTTGTTCTAATATCATTGGCTGGTGTAGACTCATTGCTGGATTATTGGAAAAATCAGTGCCCAGTGTGTATGAACTCCCTACTGGAATGTGAAGAGTTTTTGACTCTGTTTGCCAGATTTCCCCTGAACCCACTGGTTGCATGTTAGAGTAAGTTTCCTTTAAGTCACAAACCTGCCGCTGTGTGTCATGGAAAGCTAGGACTCTGGCAGTCCTGGGCTGTACCACTGCGCTCTGTGAAAACGGCCCCCTCTGGCTCACTTTCCCAGCATGAACTATAGAGCACTCCTCCCCTGTAAACAGCCTCAGGATTATCATTGGCTCAGAGTTGCTTGGGCTCAATTTGAGTCCACAGTTTGGTGTTCCAAATCCGGGTCTGTGTACAGGGGAACGTTCCCTAATCCCTAAACCTTTCCTTGTCTGTCCTTTGGTAAAGATTCACCTTCAATTCTACAGAATGTCTTTGAGATTGCACTTCCTGCTTCTGCAGCATCCCATTTCATCCAGCAGCTATGAGGCTGGCCTCTCATCCCCATCCCACGCCTTTCGCTCTGCCCGGGCCTCCACCCTAACCCTGGAAAGCCCCAGCCTGCCAAAGTCGACACTCTCTGGGCATCACAAAACATATATGGAGACTGTCCTTATGACAACAGAGGTCTGCGTGTCTTTCCAGGATCAGGGTTGTAGCGCTCAGGATGCTTTGTAATGTCACTTCACTGGCTACGTTCGAGTCATTTACATAACAGCATTTAATCTAATAATCTAATGTGTGAACATTATAAAACTTCCTCATCTCGGAAAGTGACATTTGCATTGTTAAGGGTTATTTAAAAATCATATCATTCTTTTTTTGTTGTTGCTTTTGTTTTGTTTTTGATTTTGAAAAAAAAAAATGCTCATCCTCCAATCCTCCATATCTGACAATTCAATCAGCTCTCTGACTCTCTCTATGTCTTTCTCTCCTTGCTTGCAATGCATCTTGGGTAGAATTGTGGAGCAAGCACCAGGATAACAGAAAGCAAAAAGCTATGGAAAAAGAACAGAGTAAGATCACTTCCCTAAGCACCCAATTAGACTTTCCGAACCTGCAAACTATCTTTTAAATCCTGTCTTACAGTGAGGAAACCCTAGCCTGTCCCCATTATTTCTCAACTCAGAAAGACATTCTACTGACTCATGGCCCAAAATGACAGTGCCTTCAATGCAGTATGCCCTAGAATTCTTTTGCAACACTTGGTTTGATGTTGTGTTGGATGTTTTCTTGAGACTTGAGTTCTGTTTTAAAATTTGCTTGTACAAATGTACGAAAAAAAAAAAAAAAGTTAGGTCTTAGGCACAGTTTCTTGAAGAGTTTCTTGTAGTAGTGGGAGGTATGACCATTATGACAGAATGTAATGTCCCTTCAGTTTCACAAAGACCACATTTATTCTTTATTTTCTGTGGTTTCCTGTTTAACGAGTAACAAAGCTGAAGTGACTTTCATGGTAATGAAAATTTAAATTTATTTTCATTTTGACGATGCAGACATGAGAATTTAAGTTTACTACATAGTTCTTTTCTAAAAGGTATGTTTGTAAATGAGCAGTCAGTGTATTTAGGCGCAAAAACCTTTTAGTCACACCGCGTTAAAAAAAAAAAAAAAAAAAACAATGGAAGGAGGCCGTAAAAAACTTCGGTCTTTGGAACAAGGTTGTGTGTTTTGTTCATTAGCTTTAGAGAATACATTCATGTCTCTGATGATCTCCGATGACTTTTTCTTCTTCAGTGGCAACACGGTGAGTGGCACAGTGTAATATAGTGCTGCTCGTTTGCAAAACTGAGATCACCATCATATCGGCACACTAATGGCAGCCAAGCTTTGTCCCCACTTCCTGTGTCCGACTGACTGGTTGTGTGTTTGCCTGCATGTGTGACTGCTTTTGTCTGTGTGAACCTGTGATAAGGTAGCACTATGGTGAGCAAACTGGTCTTGTGAAAATTCCTTCCTTCCTTTGTTGAAGTGACATGGCTCTGGTATGGGTAGGTGCTACATTGGATGCTTGATAAAGACTCGCTGTCGTGTGTTTAGACCTGCACAGTGTCTAGTGGCACTGGTGTTAAAAAATCAAAGCGTAATCTGTATATTAGTAATTACTAGTACAAATGAGGCCAAATTTAATGTTAGTTACATTGTGGAAGGTGGAAACTTACAGCCCTTATTCATCAAACTTGCACAAATTTGAGCTAACTAAATCACCCTGTGAGAGAATCTGCAGTAACTTGACGCAAATGATCTAGCCAGCTTCACCTGCATAGGGGCAAATTTAGCATGTCATATGCATACAACACACCCCAGTAGTCCCTTCATACACTTTTAGCTTACAGGAAACACGCCCTTCTCTGCTTACAGCACTTGCCGTAATTATTGATCTCGGCTTTTCAGGTATGCCTAAGATTAAACTGATAAATAAAGACCCTCTCTTTGGAACGCGTGCTCAATCTACAATAAGATTTAACCGTGTGCGATGTTGATGAATAAGAGCCAATGTTTTCCCCTACTCTGGTAAAAGTAAGTTGTGGGAACACAGTTGGCAGGTAACAGGGACATATGGAAGCGAGCCAGTGCTCAAGTTGAGCTGTTATTTTGTAGTGACAGTAGACATAAGAAAACCATCGGTAATATGACCGTCTCCTTCACATATATTGTAAGTTACTCAGAAAAGGGTCAGTGAGATTACACTGTAATGAAACTTACCAGTGAACTAGTAGTAAATAACACAATATAACAAAAACACATTTACAAGCATCCAGTATAGCTCCCATTCTTAGGACTGCTTCTAGTCATTTGGACATATCCCAGGCTGCAGTGCAGAGAGGCAGATGAAGGATAAACTGACTGTGCGTCTCCCGCAGGGGCGGATGGGGTGAAACCGCGTCCAGAAGGTGGAGACACAGAGGAGAAGAAATCCCAGATTAGTGCGGACAGTGGCCTCAGTGTGACCTCAGGCTCTCAGGTTTGTGTGTGGGTGTGTGTGTGTGTGTGTGTGAAGTCAGATGAATAGTCACAGACATTTGTAAATTTTAAAGAATATAATTCTTTTTTTTTTTTCATGCAGAAGAGTGATACGGAGTCATTGGCAAGTTCAGAGCTTCCAGTTTTGACAAGGAGTACAAGTCAGGACTCTGAGGCCAGCACAGTGGTAGGGCACGACCAACCCTTAGTCACTACCCATTAGGGCAGATAGTAGCAGTCTCACTATCTGAACACTACAGATTTCAATAAATATTTATTTAG
>JAOVYU010000042.1:7339755-7351147 GCA_025674565.1 Synodontis membranacea | reverse complement strand
TATGTTTATTTTACTTACCCTGATGCCTAACACTTCCTTTTTATCCTCATGCAGACGGAAAGCTGCTGTCCGGAGACGCGACTCATTACGTGGTGCCGGATGCACTAGTGGTGAGGGACTTCCTCGAGGTCCTGGAGTTCAGGGAGTTTCGTGGAATCGTGTTTACGCAGACAGCATGCCAAGCTTTACAAAACACGCGTGGGCGCAGGTACGCCACCAGACGCACGCCGTCTGCATTTTTTCTAGAGCGTTACATAAATACGACTGTCGCTCATGAGTACGCCACTCATACGTGCGTGTGCCGTTTTTCTTTTGTTGCTGTCATCCACTGTTGTATAGGCACTATAATAGGCTGCGTGGTCTCCTGAAGGACCCTCGGTGTGACTGTGTCCTGTTTGCCAATGAGTTTCAGCAGTTTTCGTACTGTGCACGGAACAAAGGAGAAGCACAGGAGAAATGGCAAACAAGGTAAGACATGCAGGTGTGTTGTAATCTTGTCTAGTGAGTAGTTACAGTTGATGTAAAAAAGTGTACACACCCCTGTTAAAATGCCAGGTTTTTGTGCTGTAAAAAACTGAGACCACAAGGAATCATTTCAAAACTTTTCCCACCTTCGATGTGACCTATAACTTGTACAATTTAATCGTAAAACAAACAAATTTGGTAGGAAAATATATAAAAAAAAAAAACATACAATAAGCTGGTTGCATAAGTGTGCACACCCTTGAACTAATACTTTGTTGAAGCACCTTTTGATTTAATTACAGCATTCAGTCATCTTGGGGAGGAGTCTACCAGCATGGCACATCTTGACTTGGCAGTATTTTCCCACTCTTCCCTGCAAAACCTTTCCAAATCCGTCAGATTTCGAGGGCATCTCTTGTGCACAGCCCTCTTCAGATGGGCCATTCCAAAACTTAAATTTTCTGCTGAAGAAGCCATTCTTTTGTTGATTTAGATGTATGTTTGGGATCATTGTCATGTTGAAAGGTGAAACTCCTCTTCATCTTCAGCTTTCTAGCAGATACCTGAAGATTTTGGGCCAAAAGTGACTGGTATTTAGAGCTGTTCATAATTCCCTCAACCGTGACTAAAGCCCCAGTTCCAGCTGAAGAAAAGCCTCCCCAAAGCATGATGCTACCACCACCGTGCTTCACAGTGGGTATGGTGTTCTTTCGGTGATGTAAAGCGTTTTTTTGCGCCAAACATACCTTTTGGAATTGTGGCCAAAAAGTTCAACCTTGTTCTCATCTGACCATAACACATTTTTCCACATGGTTTTGGGAGACATGATATATTTCTTTGCAGATTTTTATGGATGTTTTTTGCAACCCTGCCCTGCAGTCCAGACATATGGAGGATACGGGAGATTGTTGTCACATGTAGTACAGAACCGGTACGTGCCAGAAGTTCCTGCAGTTCCTTCAGTGTTGCTGTAGGTCTCTTGGCAGCCTCCCTGACCAGTTTTCTTCTAGTCTTTTCATCAATTTTGGATGGACGTCCAGGTCTTGCCAATGTCACTGTCATCCCATATTTTCTCCACTTTTTGATGACTGTCTTCACTGTGTTCCATGGTATATCCAATGTTGTGGAAATCTACCTTTTAACAGTGTGAGCCCTTTGATCCTGTGTAAGCTGTCTGCGAACCATGGCTTTTGCTGTAGCAGGCAACTGAGTAAAAGTCAGGGAAATCCTACTTTGTCAGCTGAACTTTATTTGGGGTTAATCAGGGTCATTTTAATTGATGTCAGGAATGTACCCAAGAAGACTGAATGCTGTAATTAAATCAAAAGGTGCTTGAACATAGTATTAGTTCAAGGGTGGGCACATTTATCCAAACAGCTTATTGTATGTTTTTTTTAAATTTTTTTTTTATTTCCCTACCAAATTTGTTTGTGTTTCAATTGCATTGTACAGGTTATAGGTCACATTGAAGGTGGGAAAAGTTTTGAAATTATTCTTTGTGGTCTCAGGTTTTTACAGCACAAAAACATGGCATTTTAACAGGGGTGTGTACACTTTTTATATCAACTGTATGTGACACATTTGTGCTTGTTGCAGGTGCGTGTACCAGGCAGCAGTGTGGTATTTTAACCATTTGGCTGGTCTGATGTCAGTGGTCATGATCACAGAAGACCATGAGGCCATTAAAGAATATGGCAGTCAGAACAGTGGCGTTTATGTCATCTCAACTCGGGTATGATGTTCATGTTTTGCTTTCCTGCGTGTCTGAGTCCTGTTATGTATTTCTATATTTCCAGGCAGTTTTAGTGCAGTAAGGGGAATAATTCACAATTAAGCCTTCCTCTAGGAAGAGTTCCTCTAATCATATACAACTGATTGAGACATTCAGCTCCCTTTACTCATGATTTAATTGTGTGTGTTAATTAAAACCTGGTTATATGAGCTTGTGAAAGATAAAGATGAAACATTTTGGACAAAAAGTCTCTTGGGAAACTTAATATCAGCAAACGTGTTGGAGTTAGTTGTTTGAAAAATAACTTCTTTGTATTATTAATCATTTGAATTAATAATTAAAAGGGAAATTGAAATTTTAGGTTTGAAGTAGCAGCGATGTGCAAAAAAGTCCTTGTGCTGATTTTATAGGAATATCTGGAGAGTTTCTGGCCTGACCTGCATGCGGCTCAAGAGTTGTATGCCTCCATTGCTCAAAGCCTGCAAGAGAGGGAGAGTGAAGGAGCAGAGAAAGAGTATTCTGAGCATTTACCTGCAGAGGTTTTGGAGGCAGGGATCAAATCTGGCAGATACATTCAGGTGAGAGCCTCTAGTTCAGAGAATCAGCACTGCTTACACAGAGTTAATGAAGGAAAAAGACTGTTTTGTCTTTGGTCTAATGTCGCCACTGATGTTGCCACTGATTTCTCTCTTTCTTATTTCAAGGGCACTCTGAACGTTAACAAGCACCGTGCACAGCATGAAGCCTTTGTGCGTTTTGAGGGCTCTGCGAGCAAAAATGCAGGTAGCCAAACCAAAAAAAAAAAACCCCACATTATTCAGTTAGCCACGTTTATTTACATTAAGCAGACTTATATTCATATGTTTCCTGCGTGTGTCCCCAGAGCTTAACAGTGATGTTCTGATCAATGGAATGAAGTATCGTAATCGGGCAATACATGGTGATGTGGTTGCTGTAGAATTGTTGCCACGTGGTGAGTGGAAGGGCCGGAGCATGGCTTTAACAGAGGGACGAGGAGAGGAGAAAGGAGAGGACACTCAGAGTCAGCCTATGCCGACAGGTAATAACAGAAACCTGTACGTCTACCTGTGACTACACACTGTTACCATGACCTCTCTTACGCAAGGCTCACAGGGTTATGTTGGAAATAATGTCCGAAACCACGCGCTATAGGCTGTTGAAAGTGTCTAGAAAGAAGTCAGTAAACTATTGGTTGGAAATGTTCTTGGCTAATAAAATAATAAATGGGCTCCAGTAAAGCACACACATAAATCAAACGTAAAATTTAAGTCCCACATTTGTTCTGCACCTGCTTGTGTTTACTGTTTAGTCAACAGCTACAGCAGTGCATTATGGGAGTTCGTGTGTTCTGGATATCAATAAGGTGTGGTTTCAGTAATAGCCTGTGTGTCTGTGTTGATGATGGTCTGAATTTACTGCTGAAAGCATTATCAGATAGATGGAAAGTAAATATGGGTCTAATTAAATGTCAAGCACTAATAAATAGAAGACATTCTGATCATCTACTACTAGTAACTAGTACTAGTAACAAAAATGTGTTTCTCTCTTGCTAACTCTCCCCCCCCCCCTCCCCCCCCCTCTAGGCAGGGTGGTGGGTATCATACAGAGAAACTGGAGGGACTACGTGGTAACTTTTCCTCCTCGAGAGGAGCTGCAGACTCAGTCCCGAAACTCTAAGAAGATTCTGGTCATTCCCTGGGACTGTCGCATCCCAAAGATCAGGATCAGCACCCAGCAGGCTGAGGCACTGCAGGTAGGGCTCTTTTATTTATTTATTTATTTATTTTACTTATTTGTGACAACTTATATTAATGCGTTAGATTACAAAACATTTCCTAACATCATCATGTGGTTTGTAACAATATGGACCTGTCCAGTTGCTGTGTAGAATCAGTGTGACGCAGATATGATTGACAGTGAATACAAGAGAAGGCTACACGAACTAGACCTTACTGATTTCAATTTGAGAAACGTACTGTATGTGGTACTGAAAACCAGTACTTTGCAGTGGATCTAAACAGACTGAGAATTCATGTAATGTTTTATGTGATGTTCATTAGAATAATGCTATATCTGTACCAATACTTGGTCAATAACTGTTGTCCTGACAGCAAGCATTATGCTCATTGTGTACAGCACACACAGTCCTCCATCTTGAATTTTGCCTCTTTGCTCTCGTAATGATTTGTCTACGATTCCAAAACAAAACAATGTTGCTAGCACGGCCACTATGTCTTTCCAGTAGGGCGTTTTTATTTTGCACGAAATCTTCAGACTTGTCAATATAGGACCATTATTTTGGTTTTTAAACTCTAATGTGAGCGTTAGAATTTGAACAGAAGCAAATTTGGTACTGTGTGATACTAAAGCATTTGAATGTTTTCTGAAGGACCATCGGCTCATCGTGCGAGTGGACTCATGGGAGAGTACTTCTCTCTACCCCAATGGTCACAGTGTAAGAGTCCTGGGCAAGGCCGGTGAGGTGGAGACTGAAATTCAGACCATTTTGGTGGAGAACTGCATCCATGTGCCTCCATTCTCTGAAGCTCAGGTGAGTTTTTAATTATCTAATACAGTCTGATCATCTGATCATTAACTTCATATCAACGATCAATGATGATTATAATACCACAGTGTTACTATTAGCGATTGTTAATACTGGAGATATATATATATATATATATATACTGTATATATCATCATTATATGCAGTATGTTATATTTTGTTATTTCTTACACATACCTGTGTTTTTCCAGTTGCGAGAGATGCCTGTGAACTCTAAGGAGCAGCCGTGGCAGATTAACCAGGCTGAGATGAACTCTCGGAAAGACCTACGTGACACACACCTGGTGTTCAGTATTGACCCACTGGGCTGCGAGGACGTAGACGATACACTGTCAGTGCGCACCCTGCCAGGGGGAAAGCATCTGGAACTGGGGGTCCACATCGCAGATGTCACACACTTTGTTAAAGAGGGTTCTCTCACTGATCTGGAGGCTCGTTCCAGGTGAATTCTTGATCATTTTTACTTCTGCTAGTATCCCACATCTGTCTTTTACCAGTTTCTGAGTGATCGTAGACAGTGTGATGTTTCTGGTTATCTTTAATTGTGTCCCTTATTAAAAGAACCAATCAAAAAGTAAACCTTTGATTAGATGCTAGACGGTTTTAAATTTTCTGTGTCTATTCAGAGCCACAACATATTACCTGGCTGACCGAAGGTACGACATGCTGCCTGCTGTTTTGAGTGCTGACCTCTGCTCGCTGCTGGGGGGAGTGGACAGGTGAGTCAGACACTATACACCTTCATCTGTCACACATGTCCATGGTCCATCAAGGAATCATGAATGTAAATGTGTACAGTTGGTTTCAAAAAATACTGCTTATTTGAATAGAAATATATAAACACGTACACTTGTAACACGTACACTTGTAATAAAAATGCTGTTATCTCTGTAGAACTATAATATTAAACTTTAAATCTTAAGACTTGCAGGATCACTGCTGTGAACAAAACCAACAACTCTGGTAATTAATGACGTATGTAAAGTAAGCACATAAGGATTGCTAAAGTAGGTTTAACTATCCTCTGATGCCTTCCATAATCCTATAGATACGCCATGAGTGTTATGTGGGAGCTGGATGCTGAGTCTCTGGCAATGCGTAGGGTGTGGTATGGCCGAACAATCATCCGATCCTCTTATCAGTTGCACTATGAGCTGGCCCAGAGCCTGTTGAACGGGGAAAATGTGGAAGTGCCTGAGCTGGCCCAGCTTGAACGCTCTGTACGGGATCAGAAACTGGCCGAGCTCCTGCAGGCCCTGGAGCAGCTGACTCGAGTGGCTAGGCACCTGCGGTCGGAGAGGGATAAGGACGGCGCTTTGGAGCTGGAGGGCGTTGAAGTCAGGGCACAATTGGATGAGGACAAGAACATCGCTGCTCTGGTGCCCAAGCAGCCTCTGGAGGTGCACGAGACAGTGGCAGAATGCATGATCTATGCCAATCACTGGGTGGCACGTAAGATCCAGGAATGTTTTCCACACCAGGCACTGCTGAGACGTCATCCGCCACCCAGACAGGAGTTCTTCAACCAGCTGATTGACAGCACCAAGAGTCGTGGCTTTGTTGTTGATACAAGGTAGAGAATCTGTCTTAACGAGTGGGAATACCAGAGCAGCATAAAGTAACTGGGGTGTGTTTTTAATGTTCTTACAATCTAGTGCATGTTTGTATTTAGGTCGAATAAGACTCTGGCTGATTCTCTGGACCAGGCAGTGGATCCACAGGACCCCTTGGTAAACCGGCTGCTGAGGATGATGGCCACCCAGGCCATGTCTAATGCCCTGTACTTCTCCACTGGAGCCTGCCCAGAGGACCAGTACTACCACTATGGTAAATATCATACATTCACTTTCCGTTAGTTTCATAAAGTGTTCTTTATGAACTGATAGTTGACGGGGTAAAAGTCAGGTTTCATGCACATACTAAAGGAGCAGTGTATAATATTTAGAACTCTCTGATACCTGAGAGATACTGTACATTGCAATTGCACTGAAAACATTAACAAGCCTTCCTCTTTCCATGAGTGACTGACTCCACCACATCTTAATAAAAAAAAAAAATGGTGGATCGGAGCGGCCATGTAGTTCATTTCTTAGAAAACTTAAGCCTGAAATGAAGGAATTATGGAAATTCATTACATGCCAGTTTTGCAAATTAGTTTTGTGTGACATGTACATTTAGACTATTGAAATCCATTTAAAATAAATGAAAGCAAAAGATCCTTCATTTAAAAAAAACAAAACAAAAAACATCTAAGTTTAATTTTAGAAATGAAAGTTTGATTTTAGGAATGAAAAACTCTTCTTGGCAGAGGACCCAAGCTTTTTGACTCTGTTGTAACTTAGTCAGTGTCCAGGAATCTTTCTGTTGACCTAAAGTCGGGACAGAGTGCAATATCTGATTCTCACTCGCTCTGTTTGTTTCTTATTGGCAGGTCTTGCTCTGGATCGGTACACCCATTTCACCTCTCCAATCAGGCGCTATGCTGACATCATAGTGCACCGTCTTCTTATGGCAGCTGTCCAGTCAGGGAAAGAGGAGTGCTTTCACAGGAATTTAGCTAGCAACAGTGAACTAGAGGAAATGGCTCATCACATCAACAACAGAAACAGAGTAAAGTGTTTTGAATTCCTACACAAGGGCTGGTGTTTTAGAGCTGAGATCATGTTCAGTGTAATGTAGCGTCGTCCTTACCATGGATGCAAATGTTTCTGGTCTTATAAATTTCTTCTACAAGCCCTTATATAATCACTTGTTACTAACTTATAAAATATAATCCAGTGTGACTAGATATAACACAATAGCAACTAGATGACAGCGTATTATATAATATATTAATAATATATTGAAAATATTTTTATATTCGTTAGATAATTACTGGTTGTAACACTGAGTGACAGCAGAGTTCTTTGTAACCTGTAGGCATCTCAGCATGCTCAGAAGGAGTCCACGGAGCTTTTCCAGTGTCTCTACTTCCGAGATAAGGACCCACTCGCTGATGAGCGCTGTGTGGCCGACGCCATTATCTACTCCATCAGGGCCAACGGCGTGCTGGTCTTTGTCCCACGGTAAGCTGCAGCTTAGCATTTCTGAAGAAACAGCAAGTGTTGCTTAGTTTCTATTTTTAATAGTTTTATAATGAAACCAGTTTCCCAATAAACCAGGAAGAAGGAACCCTAGAAGATTTGCCCTCTACATATATGCGTATGTGTTTTTGCAGGTATGGTTTGAAGGGTGCAGTGTACCTGAAGAATCGTGAGAGTCAGGTGGTGAGTGTGGGGGATGACGGAGGGTGTGTGTGGAAGGCGGGGACACTGCAGAGGTATCCAGACAGGATCAGCTCCTGCACCAGCACAGTCATAGACACCTTTCACCTCTTCGACCATGTCACAGTGAGTGCACACACACGCCTGTTAACTTTGTAGCTCTAAATGTAAAATTGTGTATATAGAATACTACATTTAAGCATATTTAATACTTTCATTATTTAAAATGATAAAGAACACCTTCTTGTGTCCATAAACATGCATAAGATGGAAATTGGAAAAGTTCTCTCATCTTTAATCGCAGTGGTATTTCAATACTTTATATACAGTTTATATAAACATACATGCAATTGTTGATGCCATGAAGGCCTCATCTGCTATCAGCTGATATCCCACAACCCTTTGCCACGCTAATCTCTTTTTCTGATTCTCTTCAGGTGCGTATCTCTGTGGAAACTTCCCGTTGCCATTCTGACAACTTGCGTCTGGAGCTCATCAGTAACAAGCCACATCAGACTGCCGTAACTGAGTCCCGGACGAGCGGTCGGGTCCAGTCTGAGCTGATTCAGGAGGTGGTGCGCAGGGAAGAGGCGTCTCTTCAGGCAGAAGTGGAGAAATCGAGGAGACTGAAACTGAGCAAAGAGGAGAGGGAGTTCAGACAAAGCAAAGGGCCGAATCTCTACTCAATCCTGCAGGAGATCAGTGAGCTCGCCCTGTTTGATACAGCTTTGTGTCACATACAAAGCACTGAAGTACCAGCATGCACAACCTCAGCTTAGGTTTACGGAGAAAATTCAGTTCAGTCCAGAATCCACAATTTGGGTTTGATTGCTAAGATATTATGACATTTTTTACTTTTCTAGTTTGGACTATACAGGAGCACTGGAGTGTTTTGGCCAAGGCTTTACTCAGGTATTGCTCATAAGCTAAAGAATGGCCCTTAATTGGTTAAATCCATTTTTAGTGATTTTAGTCTTGCACTGATTAACAAATTAAAATTTTTGTTGCGTGTATAATTTGTATACTTATAACTCTGATATTTGTACTGAGTCTTAATATTTTTTATTAAAAATATTTTCGTAAGCTGTATGGAGTGACCTTTTGTGGCCCTTTTGGCCAAAAAAATAATTTTGTGATGCAAAACTTATTTCATTCTAGGACTTCTGAACAACGATGTTCCAATAATGTTAAAGGTATTTTGAATACTTTGCAGTATAAAGTAATGGACTTTCAGGGAAACAGGGCCATAAACATGTCACTGGATAACAAAAGTGTTTACATGTTTTAAAAAAACAACAACAACTTGGTGCCATGAATATGTAGCCCAACCCCAACTCAGATTTTGCATCAAAGTTAGAAATTAGTTAGTGGGTGAGATGGCTAGAACATGGGTAGTGTTGCAGTGTCACAGCTCTACGGCCCCTGGTCTGATCCTGAACCCAGGTTACTGTCTGTGTGGAGTTTTCTTTCTTGTGTAAATGAGTGTGTGCATGGTCCTGACCAGGATAGAGCCTTTAGTGGAAAAGAAGAAACATACAGTCCCAGTCATATGTTTTTACCCAACTTTGACCAGGTCATGGTGACATTAATCCAATCGTTAAACAAGATATGAACTTTATTTACAACATTGCAATAAAATATGAACAGAACATGATGCTAAAAAAACAAACAAAAACAAGACGTAAAAAAAAAATGCACAAGTATTACAAACTCTTTGCCCTCCTCTCGAACATCTGTGGAGGATGATTAAATCTGATGAAGAGGATGATTAAATCTGCCTACCTAGGTGAGACCCCATCAGTTTAGGTGAGGTACATTTCTTAACTGAGCACATTAAGCATTCTGGTGAGACGGTATTACAGATATTTAAGAAAGAAAGGCGTGTAATAAACAGAACCCAATAACAACAGCTACTAATTAAAAGGTCAGCTACGGCAGCTGGTTCTCTGTATAGTTCTGCATTTTAATTATGGTAATTTTTTTGGAAGTATCAATCAATCCAGACTTTTCTCATTATAGATTCTCAGAGAAGATGTCAAAATCAGTCTACTAGTATTAGTCTGGATTAGCGAAGGAAGAACTTTTCGTGTCCATCGTGTAAATTTTCTTTGTAAAAACTGATCAATCACTCTCATTATCTCTGCCGTTTGTTTTTTCTGGATCTATACTGTCCCGTTTGTTATCCTGAGGAGAGCTCTGAGACTCCACAGGATCCTGTTTTAAAGGTGCGTCAGTGTTTCCTGTGGTTTGATCCAGTTCTTTCTGGTTGTCTTGGCTGAGGTGAGGTGCAGTGGGACTTGCAGCAGGTTCATCCGGGAAAGCTGACTGGGATGACTCTGAGTAGACCACAAATGATAAATTAGTTCAAAAGAATTTATTTCAGAATAAAAGATAAATGATATACTGCCAATGAACAAAACAAAACATTCACCCGACACTGCGAATTCTCATCCTACCAATATAGTAATACAGCCTATTACGTCATATACAATTCAACAATATTACAGCGTAACACTCGTATGATATCACTAGTCACCTAGCTGTTTTTGTCGAGCCAGCCTTCTTTCCAGGGCCAGCTGTTTGTTGCGCTCGATGCGCTGCTGCTGCTCGTCTGTAAGAGAGGGTGGAGCGGGAGCAGGAGTGGAGTGGATAAACGGATCTTCAGGGAAACTTCTATCTTCAAACGGGTCTGCGTCTTCCTGTAAGCGGACTTCTGCTTCATCTGAACACGGAATAAATAAAACAGTTACTTTCTGATGCATGAAACCACGTGTGTTAGGAGAAATCACTGTGCGCTAAAGCCTGATGTTTTTCTTACCGCCATCATTCCCGATGAAATCCTCGTGGGTCAGAGGCATGTCCAGTCGGATTCGCTTGAGACATGTCTATAGGAGAGAAAAAGTCACGCAGCAGCTAACGATGACATCATCTATTTACTTGTCTAGGTTCTGGAGATACAATGACATGTTCCATTGGCGATGATTATGTTATTGAGCAAATTTTATTGGGTAAAAAAAAATTTACAGTGTACTTTTAATCTATATATTTAGGCACCCTCCCTGCTTTTATTAACATACTACCTACTTTTTAACTAGTGAACTGAATAATTACTGAATAAGAGCGGCATATGTGAGCTGATTTATATTTTTTTTTATAACTGTTAGGTCCTAAATGTATAAAGCTTTTGGTGTAATATGTCTTTTGTATATGCAATTATATATACACATACTGCATCATGACATTTTACAGAACCAGTCAGTAACTCTTAGGTCCTTTAATATGGGTTAGGTTCTTTAACTGTTAAATTAAATCATTCATCTGTGTTTAAGAGAATTTATATTCAGG
>JAOVYU010000042.1:7280228-7290878 GCA_025674565.1 Synodontis membranacea | reverse complement strand
CAATGGCTCCTCTGCGCTCCTCCGAGGGCCCCGCGACCGCGCGCTCACGCTCCGTGTGTGTGTGTGTGTGTGTGTGTAGAGAGACAGAGAGAGAGAGAGAGAGAGAGAGAGCGCGTAAAGGAACAATCGTAGGATCCCGTTCATCTCGATCGCTGCTGCTGCGCGGAGTGGAAGGATTTAAAGGGCAAGTCATTCCTGGCGCAGAACTTCATGGATGTTTCCGTTGCACTGGAGAAAAATGTTTTCGCGATGCAGCTGTACGCGGTGAAAGGATTACTTTTGGGTTTGTTACCGAGTTGCTCCGATAGATCTAAAACTGCCCTATAGGCAAAAGGTGATCGAGATCGTGTGTGTGTGTGTGTGTGGATCCTGTTCTGGATGGGAATCTAACGGCTGCGCAGGAACGCACAGGACTCGAGCAAGCCTATAAATCAACTTTCTTATGTTCATGTTTTGCAGACTTAGAGCTGCTCGCAGCACTGTTTATTATTATTATTATTATTGTTATTATTATTTGTTTGTTTGTTTGTTTGTTTGTTGGCACCGATGCGCGGTGACAGCGCCGCCACTTTGCTCTGAAACTGCCCCGATCGACGCCGAGTCTAATGTTGTGCTCCGGCCGGGAGGAATGCGCCCGCGGCTGTGCGTCTAGGCTTGTGCACGGCGCTCACGGAGCCTTGATGTCGGACAACGAGCGCGAGCATCGCCGGGATCGGGAGCAGACGTAGGACACGCGTTCGGACGCGCACGCACGCACGCAGGCACGCACACACCGAAAGGCGCGCATGAGAAGCGGTTAAGGTGTCGTATGTTCAGGACGAGACGCGGCGCTCTGGTTCGGCGACTCTGGAGAAGCCGTTTGATCGCGGACGGAGAGGAGGCCGATGGAGGCAGCAAGAGCGGCGACGATCCGGAGAACATCTCCCAGACAGAGCCTAGGGCTGTGGGAAACTCCAGAGGATCGAGCGACACCCTGGCCCTGGTGGAAAGCGGAGCATCCGAGCTTGTTTTAGAGCAAGAAGAAGGAGAAGAAGGCATCCAGGTGGACATGTGCGTCCAGGAGCAGCGTGGACATCCTCCATCGGAGGAGAGCGATGGCAGGACAGTGACTTGCTGCTGGTTCAAAGACCTCCACAGAAGCAAAAGTGACCATTCTGATCACTGGCAGATTAGAGAGCACAGGGACACGGAGTCAAGAACTCGCAGGACCTTACTGGAGCAAGAGATCCAGAGGTGTGCGTATGCGCTCCTCAAAAAGTTGAAGGAGAGACCTCTGGGCGTCTTGTTGGAGGCAGTGGAGTCTAAAGGTGGTGTGTTGGGTGGTTGCGTCGCGGCTCCTCAGGCCGAGCTGCGTGTCGGAGGCCGCGCCGCGTCTCCTCAGTACCTGCTGTGTAGGTTTTTCCGCTGGCCTGACCTGCAACTCGCCTCTCCACTCAAAGCGCTGTGCTGCTGTCAGAGTTTCAGGGCGCCAGGCGGCGAGGCGCCATGCTGCAACCCCTATCATTACAGCCGCCTTTGTGGACCAGGTGAGGATGCTCGAAGCAAAGGATTCCTTCGGGATCGTGATGGCATCATGAAAATGTCTGAGGGTACTAAGGAGAATAGGGAAGGCTTCATAAACAATCTCGCAAGTGCAGTAAATGTGAAAGTACGGTATACTGTCGGATCATGATGTACTGGCATCGATTCAGTGCAGCAAGGGGTTTATATGTGTGTGTATATACATAAATAAAGCCTCATGTAGGGGTCTTATGAAACTTCAGCTCCATTTCCGTTTCCAAAAATCTGTGCGAGCAAATGCAAGGCTATATGAAATATCCATGTCCATCGTTTCTTATAAGATCTTGCACAATCTTGAGCTTGCATGGTGGGAATTAGAGAGCGAGAGAGAGAGAGAGAGAGAGAGAGGAGCTGGCCCTGTGACACTCTCTTTCAGGAAGTGGAACTCCCAATTCATTAGCCTACTGGGACGCTTAGTTCTTTTACTCCTCATTCAAGCCTGTTATTCACAAAAAAAAAACACACAGTACAGAGCGGCTCTCAGGGCTTCTGCCCAGGCAGGGTGTAGTAGTTCTCATGAGATCAGTTATTTAGAGCTTTTCCATATTTTGGACTGTAAAAGACCAGGCTAATTTTGTGTACTCACCGAATTTTCCTTCTCACTGAGTCATACCTCTGTCCAATAATCAAGTGAAGATCGAGGCCGTTCTTGCAACAGTGAAGTAATATGCATAATTGTTTATTTACGTAATGACCTTTTTTGTTTGTTTGTTAAAGATTGAATGCCAGGAGTGTATCGTTTAGGAAAGGTGATCCTGAAGAGCTGTTTCTGTCCTTCAGAGCTTTGTTCTTCCCTTAATTTGTCACTTTTCCGGAAGCACTTTTACGAGACAACAGTGAAGTGAAATGAGAGAATCAGAATCAGACTTTCATTGGGCAAGAAGGGTTTTTACTGACAAAGAACTGAAGTTGGCAATAGCTTCAATAACACGGATTAAACGGAAACAAATCAGTCAAAAAAAAAAAAAAAAAAATATGCCAAGTATGTTAAAGAATAAAAATTGATGAATAAATACAACTTTGCACACTGATGGATGTGCAATGTACAGATAATTATGTCTCATGTACAGAATAAAAAGAGTTCTAAACGTGAAAATGTGACTAAAAGAGGAACATTGTCACTGATAGGAATGATAGGAAGGCATTTTAATAATTTCCTGTAAAGTTTGTGCATGCCAAATTGACCCTGTCATGGAAAATGCACAGTAATGCAGGTGTGTCTCGACAGAAGCGTCCCTGATCCAAACAGCTATGAAGCGAAATAGTGGTGACTGGAGTGTGGTCATCCTTTGCGATAGATAATGTCATTTTTTTTTTTTTTTAAATTCAGTCTTAAAGAAATAGTCAAGTCAAAATGGTCAAATCCTTTCAAGGGACAATTAAGAAAGAAAGAAAAAAATAAGATTTGAATCAGACAGTGCATGCTTCGCAGCCCGTGACATCCACGGCTCTGCTCCTGCCATTGCGTCATTGTTTTGTCCTCAGTGATGCTTCGTGCCTGCTTTAATTTCTGTGATGCAAACCATAATGTATATATGTAGGTTTTTAGGTGCTAAATATAGAGCGCGTTCTAATGTGAACCCTTTACCTTTTAGATACGCCTCCTCCTCCTTACTCACAAATCTCTCCCAGACACAGACAGGAGTCTCTGGGTAAGTCGTTTGCATCATCGAAAGAACGTCACGATCTTGACAGACGTTTCTTCTGTACAGTATTCTGTTTTGCCTAAGATGGAAATCGTGTAGCCCATTTATAGTCTTTTTTCTTTTTTTTTTTTTAATTATTATTGTTTTTATAGTTCCTGTACACCCGGTGTTGCCTTATACTGAGATTGAGGCGACTGGGTCACCGAGCAGCACATCTGGGGGTCACTCAGGTGAGTCCTCTCATTTTCAGTGATCATTCAACCGGGGCTGTGATGATGTTTGCTGGTTATGCATTTCACTGCTCAACGGCTCTCTGTATCTGTCGTGCTGGCTTACTGTTAACAATCTCTATCCACCATATCCGGAGCACATGAGCGATTATCCTGGACAATACTTTCCACTTGTTTACCTGTACCGAAAAGAAAAAAAAAGACCCGAGAGTCTGATTAATAAAAGCTCAGTCATGAGGGAAGTCTAAAGTTGGTTCCATCAGTAACGGTTTAAAATGATTCTGAATTTACCGCCTTTAGATTCTAATTGAGAAAGGGCTTTGGATGAGAAATTGCACAGGGATATTGTTTTTTCCATCTAAACAACATAACACTGGAGCAAAGCGTTAAATAGCAATTCTGGTTATTTACTCGATACTGAACTTTTTACATCGGGTGACACATATGCGAAGGTTCTCTGTCGGAAATCGTGTTATTCTCTTAAATGACAAAATAATTATCCAGATCCGGAGCTTAAATAAGAATTCAAGAAAAAAATACGACTTTCATGTAAAGGTTTATGGACAGTTTAATCTGCAATTTTGTTGTACATGGACAGGTCATAAAAGCTATCCTTAGACGTCCATCGTTTCAGGAAACCACAGATGCAGTGGACAGAGATTACTTTGTGAAACACTGGACTGCTCTTTAAGTTTGCATTGATGTAGAAGGCATCTTTTTCTTGCTAGCTGAGGTGTGTGTTTATTATTTTTTATTAGCAACTACCAGGAGATTAATGGCGCGCTTACACTAGGCGATCCAGACGGGAGCATTTGACCCCCAAAGACCGGATCGATCGACGAGTGTGATTGCTCCATACTGGTCATTGGTATGGTTCACTTGGGGTGCTTTGGAAGAGGTGCCCCTGGGAGCGGATCGGTTGGTCACTCGTGCACAGTGTGGTCGCTAACCACGTCCAGGCTCCAAACCTCGAATGCTGCACTTTCCAATCCGTTGGAGAATAATAGGGTTAATATGGGTCTGGCTTTCACCTTATTGATGAGCGTGGATTATAGTCAGCAAGTAAAGCTGCAGATTCCTTCTGCTCTGTCAGCCTCTTCTGTAAAAAAATTCTCCTCGTGCTTGCGGCACGATTTACTACGCTGTGAGAGAGCTCCATGTGTCAAGGCGTACAAAGTAAAAAAAATAAGAATATTAAAACGGTTTCTGTTACGCTAAGGTAGAAAGCTTCTCTTCGGTACGTAGAGTTGCTCCGTGATGACGTGAGCGTCCGCGGGAGCGCAACGTTTAACCAAGTGTGGTCGCGGACCGGCGGTGGAGAGAAAAGGGGGGGAAGAGTCGCTCCCGGGTGCAGCAAGAGGCAATAGAATCTAGTGTGAGTACACCCTGATAAGATGAAGTGGTTAGCACTGTTGGCACCTCACAGCAAGAAGGTTCTGGGTTTGAAGTTGCCCGCCAGCCGACCGGGGCCTTTCTGTGCGGAGTTTGCATGTTCTCCCTTTTCCTGTACGGGTTTCCTCCGGGAGCCCCGGGTTTCCTCTGACAGTCCAAAGACATGGAGAATTGGATTAACCTGCTACTCTAAATCGCCCCAAGGTGTGAATATGAGTGAGAATGGGTTGTTTGTCTCTGTGTTAGCTGTGCGATAGACTGTCAGTCATTCTGAAGTCAGATGGGAATGGCTCCAACTTCCCTGCGACTGTTAACGGATAAGTGGTATAGATAATTGATGGATGGATGGATGGATTCTGTGAGCTCCGTGGTGGCTTTGCTGGGAAGCTCACCTCCTAGAGGAAGCGGGGTGAATTAAAATAAGCAACCAGGTTGTGGCTCACGTTGCAATTACAATACCGTATACTCTCTCTCTTTTTTGTTATCAGTTTTACTGCAACACGCAACGCTCCGTGCTGCATGGGTTTCGCCACTCCTGGTCCATTTGCTTTCCGGTTCAAAAGCTCTACAGCGAAATGTTTTCCTGGTCACTGATCTAGTTGAACTCTTTAAAAACTTCTTTACAGCGGTGAAAAGATTCCTCAACATCGTTTTGCACACTTCCCGGCGTCCAGACTTGAGGCGCAACTCCTTGTAAATTAGATTATGACCAACAATGGGCAGTTTTGTGAGCGCGGGCCTCGCTGCTTCCAGCAGCAGTGGGAAGTCTCCGAGCACCGCATAATTACCGCGCCTTTTGTGGTCTGAAGACAAGGAACGAGATCCTCTTTTGGCGTGTCACACACGGGCTCTTGCTCCATTATTTGCGTGTTGTTGTTTCCTGCTGAGTTTTGCAACGCAGGCTCCGGCGCAGCCAGCCAGTCGCATTTTAAAATAAGGTTTAAATTACAGGGCTCGCTGTGGCTTTTCCTCTTCCTGACTGAGCACAGGCCAACACGCAATTTAACTAATGAAATCCTGCCAGTCTGAGCAGAGATTCTTTACAGATGTCGACGAGGGACGACTCTATCAGTTGTTGGAAAAGTGGAGGAGACAGTTAAGGGTGTGTTTCGGTTGAGGGGGTGCAGTGTCGGTTTTCTGTGACTGTGCGTGTGTGTGCGCGTGCGCGTGTATGTGAGATTGAGCATTTTTCTTATTTGACTTGAGTGTTGTGACACCGGGAAGCGTCTGTCTTCTATCATCCTGACATAGCTCGTTTTCTTTGTTTGACGGCCGGATCGATATCCAGTCTATTCGCTCACTTCTATCACATATCACCTTGGGAAAAAAAACCAAGCCACTCCAGTGCATGATACCACGTGCTTAGTCTAGAGCCGTCTTCTGTATCGGTTATAGAGCTGGCTCGTGTAAGATCTAATCATTTCTTGCTTCAAATAAAAGGAAAATGGGTGCTGAGTTTAGTTCGGAAAGGGGCTGCCATCCGCACCGACATCATCCACTGGTCTAAAACGCAGGGGGCTGATAGAGCCACAGAGGACATTCAGTAAGGTTTAACCTTCCCAAACACAATCATAAGGAATTGCACAAAGAACACTGTCTTACTTCTGCAACAGTATGAACTTTGTTTTTGGTCCAGACTAGCAAAAATAGCTCTCATTGCATTGTCAAGCCAGCAGTTGTGTTGCAAGCATTTTTTGGTTTTTGGCTTTTGCATGTTTCTCCCTCCTCAGAAATCCTCCTCTCTCTCTCTCTCTCTCTCTCTCTCTCTCTCTCTCTCTCTCAGCATGCTGGAAGGGTCTAATCTGTGCAGGGAGATCTCATTTTTGGCTGAGCAGGACACACAGCACCGCTTCGCTCCCCTCCTCCTCTCATTTGGTGGTGTTGGTTTAGGCTTAGCTGTGCTCAGACCTCTTGTGATGGGTGTACATGCCTCACCACCCATGAGCATCTTGAATAGTAATACACGCTCTGTGAACAAAAAAAGTGGGGGGGACAAAAATGGAATAAAATTAGCAGTAGCCTTTTATTACATCGTATATATTTCATGCTGTTGATATTTTTATTTTAAGGCAGATAAAGGTCATAGATTCCAACGTCCTAGGCTTTGCCGGCTTTACTCGGCGTCAGGAGTGTTTTCTCCAGGAGTGTGTGTGTGTGTGTGTGTGTGTGTGTGTGTGTGTGTTTCTTCAGTGCTGTTTTATATAATGTCAAAATGTGAAAAAGTTGGTCTTTAAAAACATTTACGCTTTTTCCTGGTTAAACCCGAGCAAAAGCGGCTTGATTTACAACACTCGATCGCTTTAGTCTGTCTCTCTCTCACACACGCGTGCTCGCTCGCATGCATATATTAATTACTGTCCATATTTACACCTAGGGCCAGTACTATTTCCTCCTCATGTTACACTTGGAGTCATAAAGAATCATCAATAGTGGAGCCAGGCGCTCCTTCCTGCACTTTCCTTAAACCAGTCTCGTTTCATTAGCAGCGCTTCCCCGGCTGCTTCAGGGAGAGGAGTGTGAGCAGAATGGCGCCACAGGCCCGGGCCTTTAAATCCTCCCCCTCAATGGAGCCTGTGAAGCAAAATAATGCCATCAGTCTGTGTGCCAGTTAATCAGAGCTGATGGGCTGGCGGCTGGGGGGTCAGGAGGTCACGAGTTGTCAGGGAGCTGAATGGAGGCCCTCAGAGGGGGAGAAGGGCCCCTGAGTGGCCCGCTGGAATGCAGGGAGGGGCATGTGTGTGTGTGTGTGTGTGTGTGTGTGTGTGTGTGTGTATATATGTTGGCGGTAGAGATGACAGATTTGGGCCTTTTAGTGGGAACCAGTGCCTCTTCAGTTCCAAACCCCTCTCAAAAGGGGAACGGTAAAACTGTTAGGAAATGAGGTAGCACTTCCGCTCGGCATAAGAGCGAGAAAAAAAAAAAGGAAAAAAAAAAAGGATCGACATGAAAGTGACTGGAACGTTTGATGTAATGCTTCAGAGCAGTGTTGTCATGTTTCAGAAGTCTGCAAACTAGTGCCTGCGGTTTTCTTGTAGTAAAAATCGATGGCAGTTGTTGTAACTGCATATGCAACCGATTACCATACCAACAATATCATGCACGCGTGTTCCGTTTGGATGGCCGTAACGTTTTGCTTTAGAGTTTTGCTTTAGCGAGGGAAAATAAACGCTCCGTCGGCATTCTTCCGTTACAGAAATCCTGGCTTGCTTTGAGGTGTGATGCAAGAGTGGTGCTGTGCCTCGCGTTTGCCTTACAATAGATTGATGTTATTTGACTGTTATGTCAGATCTGTATTACCAGTATTAATTCCGTTCATGAAATTTACTTGCCGTTTTGGACCGGATGATGATCCCCAATCTGGGGCTCTTGGACGGATATCATAGTCAGTATTAACCACAAGATCATAGCTCTTGTTTACTTGCTAGTTTATGGCGCTTTAAGTAGTCCATTATATTCGCAAGCTTGCTAGTTATCTAACTGGTACATGTGGATCTTTTCATAGTGTTTAGTGAGCGTGTATTTTTTTTCATCCTCCTGTCGGTAAGATTTGTGTGATGGTTCATGCTTGAACTCAGTACTCCCTTTGGAAATTTTTCACAGCATGACGACTTGCTGCAACTGTTAGAAATATGTAGATGGACTTTAAATGCATTCTGTTGTAATCACTGTCACAGGTACAGTTTGGCTATTCTGCTCCATCTTTATCAGTGCTGATGTTTTCCCCTCTTTCTCTTATGCTCAGTTTGGCATCTGTTTTTTTTGTTTGTTTGTTTGTTTGTTACTAGCAGATACCAGCACGTCTCCCTCCTCGCTTGGACGCACTCATTGGTGTAACGTGGCGTACTGGGAGCACCGGATGCGTGTGGGCCGCCTGTATCCGGTATATGACTCCTCCCTCAGCATCTTCTATGACCTACCTCAGGGCACGGGCCTGTGCCTGGGCCTGCTGCCCAACACGGGCCGCGCCAGCTCATCAGTTCAGCGTGCACGAGCCAAGATCGGCCACGGTATCCTGCTGAGCCGAGAGGCTGACGGCGTGTGGGCCTACAACCGCAGCCAGCACCCCATCTTTATCAACTCACCCACCCTGGAGCTCCCCCGCTGCCGCAGCCCCACCATCACAAGGGTGATGCCAGGCTACTCGATTAAGGTTTTTGACTATGAGAAGTCATGCCAGATTGGGTACCTGGCGCATTCGGAAGGGCCGTACGATCCGAACAGCGTGAGGATCAGCTTTGCGAAGGGCTGGGGTCCATGCTACTCGAGACAGTTTGTCACGTCATGTCCTTGCTGGCTGGAGATTCTGCTCAACAACCACAGATAGCACACACACACACACACACACACACACACACACTGTACCCATTTACTTAAACATGCTTTTCTCTCTCTCTCTCTCTCTCTCTCTCTCTCTCTCTCTCTCTCTCTCACACACACACATGCACGCACGCACGCACACACACACATACACACAGGCACACAAATACATTCACAAACCCAATCCCAAAATGTAATCTATCTAGATTTAATATAAAGTTTTATATATACATATTATATAAAGGACATTATACTTGTAAATAATGAATCCTTTTTACAGTGTAATTATTTATGTATGGTGCAATGTGTATATGGACGTGAGGAAAAAAAACGTGATGATCAGGTGATGCACTTTGGATTCTGTATGCTCCCATGGAATCTTTGCCATTTTTACTAACGGATGTGTACAGAAACCCTGGTTTTGGTGTATAGTTTTCATATACGATCAATATCCAGAAAAAGAAGAAAAGAAAAAAAAACAAGTACCATGGACACATTGATAATAAAGTATTCCTCAGATATTTTCAGCGTCGGCTGTCCTTATTCAAAACGTGATTTGTCGGCTGTGCATTCATGTGTACCGTGTTGAACTCTAATCCACCCTGTTTCAAGCTGCGGTTCTAGTACAAGGGCTCGCACCCAGGGTCGGGGGAAGAGAAACGTTTTCTTTTAAAGCCTCTGTTTGTTCTGGAAGACGACTGCTCCGGCTTATTCAGCAGCCAGGCCGGCCCCACCTCATCCCTTTTAAAACAAGGCTCTCCGAAAGCCACATGCACATTATATGCATGCGCCACGATGCCCTGGCCTCCCGGCCTCCAGACGCATTCTTCAGGTCCATGAATGCTATATTATGACTGTGGAGACAGGCAAGGAAAATTAGCACGTTCACACGGTTCGTGTTTTGTGCCTCACATTGGAAAAGACCTCATGGATGGGAGGGACGGTCGTGTTTTCCTACTGTTTCCTCTAATACTCACATGGACAGAGGAAAAGTTTGTCAGGTTCAATTTAAGTTTGTCAGTTTGGATCTTTCCCACGAATATAGGGGCTCGGTAGTTAAGAGTAGCCCTGTAAAAAAAAAAATAATAATAATATTGCACTCAACGTTAGGCTCCATATACTAGTATGGTCTGTTTCCAGGTTTTTTTTTATTTTCGTAACCTCACCGTAACTCATATTAGGTCAACGCCTTTCTAATTCGCATTCAGATACACCACAGCTGAAAACAGACATCCCTGAATAACAGTGCTGAATAACAGACTCTGTGTTGCAATTCCCGGATACGGAAAGCCAATCCCCGTGCAGAATCTATCTATGTATTTTAAAAAAAAGTCCCGTTTGAAACGGAAATTACGTATGACCGGAAACAGCGTAACTAGCACTTACATCTAATCTAATCTAATCTAATCTAATCTAATCTAATTCTATATATATATATATATATATAGAATTATATTTCTTTTCGCGTTTGAGGCAGAACTTACGTATGACCAGAAACAGCATGA
>JAOVYU010000042.1:7219638-7232460 GCA_025674565.1 Synodontis membranacea | reverse complement strand
TGTGTGTGTGTGTGTGTGTCACTTGCTGTCCCTCAGTTTGTGGCAGGCAGATACATACTGTCCTGCTAGTACGCAGCTCTCCTTCCTTTCCCCCAACAGGACGGGCAGTTTGTCAGTGCTGTGTAGGAGGGAGAACTGGGGGTGTGTTAACTCAGTTTTTTTTTTTTTTAAACTCTCTCTCTCTCTCTCCCTCTCTCTCTCTGTGCCCCTCGCCCCTTGTCTCTATTAATCTGCTTCGTAGGCGGCAGACGGTCACTAGCACCCCCTGCTGGATAGAGCTGCACCTGAACGGACCCCTTCAGTGGCTGGACAAGGTGCTCACCCAGATGGGCTCTCCCTCCATCCACTGCTCCAGCGAGTCCTAGGAAAATCCTCTTATTAACATCACAGGAAGTAGCCAACCCAAAAACACGCAAGCAGATCCATCTTCCTATAGGAACTGAGATCTTAAAAGCCATGAGTCAATAGGAAACTAGAGCCTTACAAAAACCCACCCACTTTCAGTAGCACTTTCACACACGTTCATCTCAGAGAGGAAGTGTGTATTAAACAGAACAATATTCGTTTCTGCTTTATCCATATTGTTTATCACCGATGTCCTTTTTAGCTTTAGCTGGTGAATTGAATCAATTTGGTTGATCATGTGTACTGTAGATTTCCCTTTGTTGTCTTTCTGTGTACAGTGAAATATTATGGATTTTTATACATTTTGGTTAAAGTTGTAGTTGTCTGTATTTTGCTTAATTTTCTTTGAACAAAACAGAAGAAAGCTCATTATGTCATTATATTATAAATGTTAACCTGAGTTCTGTGTAAGAGCTGTCAGAGGTGTCGTTCTGTCACCTGCATGCTTGCCTTTTGATTTTAATCCTTACTGATATTTTTTTTCTATTCTTTTCTCTTCTTTTCTTTTTTTTTTTTTTTTTTGAGTCTCATGCCAGGAAAGTCTGTAGAACTGAGCACATTCACTGAGTCAGTTAAAAAGAACCCCCCTCATCTATATGCAATGCAAAAAATTCACATTCACATATTAAAGGAGTGCACAAGAGTTTTTCAACCCAATCTCTATTCGCCACATACGAAGCGTATCTGTGGTTACTACAGACGACAATTCTAACACATCTCCCTGTGGTGAGAAAAGAACAGAAACTCTGTTTACCCAAAACTCATCTTTGATGCAAGTCTAACAGCAGCAGCTGTTGCTGTGTCAGGAAACGGTTATGCTTATACAGTTTCATAGATTCTTCCGTCGGCAGCATTTTGTAGGTTAGAAGGCACGTAACTTATTAAGGGAGACGACTGTGTTGTTTCTTGTCGCAAGAGCTACATTCTTAGAGTGCAACAAGTTTTTACGCTGTATTATTAATGAGCATCGTAAAGATTTTTTTTTTTATCATTTTTGTGTGTGTAGTAATATAGTTGGGATTTTTAAACAGCCTGGGGAAACCCATCATGTTCCTAGATAAAAAGACAGAAAATATCATCAAATGTGTTTTCCTGCCTTTAACTATTTGACATGTACAGGAGGCAAGCTATTATTTGAGTGATCTGCAACTCTGCAACTGCAGAGTACACAATCTGTTTCCTGTTTATCCCATCACGTGACCGCCCAGTGTAAACGAATTTTCATGTGATATGGCTTTTCAGTGTGTTATTATGGACGCAAATTATTTTTTTGCTCCAGCGCTAAAATGCTTGCCTTTAAAATGAAACTTTGTATATTCCTTTTCCTCACATGGTGCATTCCATACTCTGATGTTGTACGTCAATGTGAAAGGACATGCTGTAGCTAAAAAGACGTAAGCGTAATCAATTCAGTCGTCAGCTGTCGAAATGTGACGCTTCATGAAGAGGAATTTCAAAAATATTGGAACTGTACTTGTGGCCGTGGTATATGCAGAAGAGAAACAGAAGTACTACAGAAAATGTCAAAATTTCACATAAAGGGTTTTCCCAGGGTGCCGCACATGGAATTCAGTGACATTAAACTTCCTTTATACACTACTTCACTGTCATTAGACTTCCTTTATAAGTGAGGTTCTTTTCTCAGTGCAGAGGAAATTATTTGTAGTAGTCACACATATGCTACACCTACAGTTGATAACGATTAGGTTGGGAACGTTCCCCGTAAATATTATTGGAACGCCGTACAATGATTTGGCCTCGCTATTGCATACCTTACCATAAGCAGTCGCACAACCACATATCTTGCGGCATTAAGAAAACAGAATGATGGTGGGCGGAGTGGGACGGGTGTCACTGTAGATTACTGACGGATGAAAGGTTGTTATTACTCCTGTGGTAGAGCTCCACATCAGTGTTTTTAATCTGTCTGCATGGAGCAATGCCAAGTCTCGCACAGTGTAGTTGTGTGTTCTCTTAAGATGTGCTTATGGTAGCTGTTTAATCTGTGTGCCAGCTGTCTCTGCTGTGTGTCTGTGTGTGTCTGGCCAGGCTCCTGGTGAGTTCAGATATCCCCGTCTGTGAGGGACAGTTGACACTCGGCTCGCCTTCCTGTGTGTGGAAGGTGTGTGTAACAGATATCTGTGCTTAAACTCTGGCATTGTGTGAGCCGTTCTATATTTGCAGCAGGAATTCAGTCCAGGTCCCTGGGTGTTTTGTAGACAACAAATACAGCAGTCTTTACATTGACTAGGTTGAAGATGAGCTCAGATTTCAATGGACAGCTTGTCAGCTGTACAGAAAGATCCCTCAGCCATGAACTAAGGTTTCTTGTTGCATTGTACATTCGTGTTAAATAGGGTTGATTCATCTCAAACTCATCTCAGTGTATGAATAATTATTTGCCCCATAAGGTGCGGCAAAGCGAAGCAACCTATATGTTATATTAATAATTAGCTTAATTAGACATGCTACACCAGTGGTTAAGGATGAGCTTACAGACATGTTTCTAGAGAGATGAGACTCTAATGGCTTCGGTTAGGAAACAGTACAGCACTGAACCACAGCAAAACCTACAGGACAAAATCTAAGCTTAGACTGCACCAATGTCTGAAGTGTCATCTTAGAGTACAAATTTCAAATACATGGTGCACTAATGTGACTTACGCAACAAAGCAACGTGTCGATGCATTTTTTTCTACATAGAGCAAATTTTACGAGGTGAGTTATAATCCAAAAAATAGCACAAAACATTTTGTTCTACGTTCTGGTTTAGTATATTCAAAAGCTCTTGAAACTCTTTGAATTAGGTTTCTATAAGAAAACATCTTGTGGTGTTTTTTTTTTTTTTTTTGTGCGTTTGAAATAACAAAATGAATGAAAGTGTATCTTTGGGTATATGTATTATATTCAGGTAAATTTATTTCTATTATAAACTTTATTTCAAGCAAAACAGTTGAAATTTGTGGCTTTGTGAAAGATCTGCCACAAAAGCAGCAGCTCGGCTTTCAGTTACGTAGAAGCATGCACGTCTAGATATCCTCACACTCCTCCTGAAACAGTCCACTTTGTTTAGAGTGTGCCTTTGCATGAATTCTCTATTCTTGTTACTAATCAATTCATGATTCCTGAGTAGTTTGTAGATATATGCCTTGTAGGTTGAAGCATGCATGTTTTCAGAATTTGATGAACTTTCTAGCCAAGTACTATTTTGCTAACAGTTTCTTCAGGGTGGGGGAAAGAGGCAGATTTTGTTTTGGACAGCCGTGTATTTTTATACTGCAGACAGAATGGGGAAAGGGCTTTAAAGGGGAATCATTTCTGAGGTTGTGAGTGTATGTGTGTATGATTTTTTTTTTATACAAAAAAAAAGTGTACACTGTCAAATATTGCCAAATTCTAAGAGACTAGGGATGACGAACTCAAACCAGGACTGTGCAGAACTAGTTTAATTTTAACGTTAACCCTTTATTGCGCACTAATTGGAAATTTCAACCCTAGAGTGTTATTGGAGGATACATTTTTTTCAAAGTTTTCATTTTGATGTTGCAAATCAAGGTCAATAAAGTTACCATGTATTACCAAATATGGTTTCTCACCCAATGAAGGGTTAAATGCATTTATGAAAAACGATGATGGGCAGAGGGAGTGTCATTAGTCAACTAAAGAATGAATGGTTGCTATTGCTCCAGTAGTACACCTCCGCACGGGTTTTTTAATCTGTCTACGTGCCATGCCAAGAGTCACAAAATTTCTCTGTGTGAGTTTGTAGAGATGTTTTTTAATCGATATTTCAAAATGATTCAGTCCTTGGAGTTTCATAGCAGAAACTTGCTTTACTACATTAATTACAGGATTTGGCTGTTTATGTTTAAATATGCCAGAATTTTATTTTTCTTTTTTAAAAAACCTCTTTAGCAATTAACATTTTTGAAGAGTTAGCAAATACAGTTTACCAGAAACAGATTTACAAAGCTCTAAATATGTTTGATTTGTTATTCCATGCTTTAGCTATTTTGTTATGATAAATAATAGTATGTAATGTTATGATAAACAGTGATCATTTGTGATAATTTATGGCAATTATATCCTGATATTGGTATTTATGGATTACGGATTGCCAAACAACAATAAAAGATTTTCATTCAAGAAAAAAAAAGACTTTTATTTGAAGATTTTCAGCAAATTGTTGAATTACCTTTGAGTAATATGCATTTTTGTGCTTGTTATTTGTTGACTGTTTTTAATTGGTTTATTCTGTGATATTGTGCTTAGCTGTGCTTATGCTTTAAATGTCTTTCTTTTTGTATGGAGATAAATATACTTTATTCCTTTTCCCTGCATTTTAAGTGTCAACTATACGTCATTATATTTGTTATTAATGTACTTTTAATAAAAAAAGATATATCTCAAATGGTGTGATATATGGTGTTATTTGGGTTGATCATTTACTACTTAGACCTGAAGAGAGACTCGTGAGGCAGGTTTCGTCTCAAGAAAGACGCAGACGGCTTTTTCATTAAGATCAAATGACAGCCACCATTTCACAGCCACCAGACACATTTCAAGCATGAGAACGTTCCCTGCATCTTAGAAATTCTGGATCCTGATAGTGGTATTATTGCCTGTGTGGATTTTTTGGGGGGAAAGAAAGCTGAGCTTATCTCCTGTACTATAAATTGTAGGACATAAACCAGAGCAATAATGCAAGTTATAAATAAAATTTAATACAGTTAGATTACTGCTTTATAGAGAAGTGACTTCATTAAGATAGATTAGAGGCTTATTGTTATATATTTTTGCAAGATAAGATTAAGAATTGATATTACTTTGATGCTAAAACTTACAAGGAATACTGAAAAACACCTAAAAACTAGGGCCTCCCCATTAAACCCCTGGTCTTATTGATGTGCATCAAATATTAATGGGATAAAAAATCTTTCTGAGTAACATCAGTCAAGTCGAAATGAGTAATACTAATAGCAGACTTCCAATCATGGTGTCAAACCTTAGACAGTCCAAGACTTATATGTTCTGCTCACATTCCACATAGCATCTGATACTTTGTGTACACTTCACTGCCACAAGCTTCAAAATCATGCAGGTTGTGATTTGATTGTCCTTCTGCCAAATATCTTCCAAATAAATATATACATTTATAAATTCTCCCTGAAATTTGACTGAATAAATAAGTCTCGACTGAAACATAATGAGCAGTGTATGAGGCATAATAGAGTTCCAAAGATGGCTAAAGTGCCCGAGTTCTGCGGTCTCATTCTCTGACACTGTACGTAGATCACAGCACGTACGTAGATGAAAGCTACTCAAGAGATATTTGTAATAGTTATAACATGGTTGTATAACCACATAATGTATAATTCCAGGCATTGTGATCCTGAGCTATTGTCCTAAGTGCATGTTCACTATAACTTTAAACTCTATGGGTTGCACAGATTGGGACCTCTAGTCTTCAAATGCATAATAAATATGTAGATTCCTGTATGCATCATCAGATTTATTTATTTATTTATTTATTTTTCGGTTTGTTACATCCTTTTTAGAGACCTTATTCTTTCACTCAACTCTCACAGCTCATTGCGGACAATCAATTCTGAACATTTTCTTCTCGTGTTTACTTTCTATGCAGACAGCAGGTGTATTGCAAGCTTGATTTATTCACATTTGAATCATTAAAACACAAAAATGAATGATACTGCTCACGCACTGTTGGCACTCATGAATACCAGAAAACAAAACAAAAAGAACTATAGTGAATACGAACGCATCAGATCACGTACAAATCGGGTTACAACCAAAAAGTTGGCCAAAATTTCCCATCTGTTCACGACCACACGCTCCAAAACACCAACAAAAACACCAGCAAAGTCTTGCATTTCCAAATAGTTTTAATGAGCAGAAAAAGGCAAGTCACATTAGACCACTATTTCATGACGTCTGGTCCATCATCTAAACGGCTAAAAACACCAGAAGCCCCTGAAATAGAAGAAATCACAAGAGTGAAAACACTTTAACCCTCCGTCACAGAGCCAGACTCTCCCTCAAAACTGTAAGCTCCTCTAAACCCAGCTTCCTCCTCACTTCCTTCAAGCCAGAAATTGTCTCATGCAAGTTTAGTTTTTCTTGGTTGTTTAGGGTTATTTCTGTATAAATTAAGGATTTTTCAAACGTTAATTTTTTCCTTGTGCTTGAAACTCATTAAAAAAGTGTTTAAGGTGAGCGGTTCATAAGGCTCTAGTGCGAACTTGGCCTTGCACGAGCTCCTGCAATGATAGTTTTATCTGTTGTTCAAGTTTTTCTCAGTGTTATTCAATGTTTTTACATTTATTTACTATTACACTGTGCATTCTATGGTATAATTAAGTACTTTTGTGCTTAAAAAATCTTTAAAAAAAAAAAAAATTACATATAGTTCGTATGGTCTGAAACGGATTAATCCCATTTACATGCAATCCTATGAGGAAATTATGTTTGGGGCCCGACCAAATCGGGTCATGACCAGAGTTCTGGAAAGGATCATGGTCGTGACCCGAGGTTCCACAGTATGCGGACATTAAAGTTTCTGTCGTGTGTAATTTTTGTTTATGTTGCTTAGGGTTGGATATACAGCAAACATACACTCACCAGACACTTTAAAAGGAACACCTGTACATCTGCACATACATGCAATTATCCAAGGAGTCAATCGTGTGGCAGCAGAGTAATGCATAAGATCACGCAGATACAGGTCAAGAACACAAGTAGGCCCAGATTCACAGAAACTGGACAAAGGAACTGGTTCTGAATGTTATACACTCTGCGATGCGTTCCTGCTCATGTTTGTAAGGAGTCATTATTTGAGTCAGCCTGAATCTGTCTGGCCACTCTCCTCTGACATCGCTCTCAGAAATTTGAAGTAAATTTAAAACTGTACTTTTAGAGATGGGGGCTAAGTTGGGACTCCTGGGAAATCCAATGCTAATAATCTCAGATTTATGTAGCACGTGATTCATCAGGGTTCACTGTGACTCTGAATTACTAAGATGGAATTCCAGGCAGTTCCATATGACAACACTAAGTTTGGTGTGTTCAAGGTGTCTGGCTCCCCTGCTGTGTGTCTGTATTGCTTGGTTACATGTGTAACCAAAAGCCACAGCTAAGGACCCATAGCAGACTGTATAGACACTGTATAATGACAGGAGTCTTTGTTCGGGAGACCCTCGGGGCAGGGAGAGACTTACCTTCTAATCTACTGCTCTCACACACTCCAGTGATATAATAATGGAACACAGCTTGAATGTTCACTCTCACCTCATCACTACAGACGTGCACTTAGATGACTCGTCATGCTTTAATCGCCCACTTATTTGATTACACCTCGACCTGTTTATTCAAACGGGTAAATTGTCCTTACATGAGAAATACTTTCATATAGCTAATCTGTCTGCACTGAAGCATTACACAAAGCCTGTAGTATTTGGGTCAATTTTGTCAGACAACTTTACACCTTAAAGCTATGAAAGGCAAGACTCGTGAGAAAGTTTTCTCGTGAAAGGCACAGGCACCTATTCTGGTTCCTTTGAGGTCAAACGTCAAGCTTGTACAGTTCTGAAAATGGTTTCACAGCGAAGTTTAAATGCCAATGACCTAAAATGCCACCAATTCATTTGGAATTCGAGTCAATTAGTCCGAATGGTCTAATATTACTGTGACTTACCATAATGTTTATTCAGGATACTGTATATTTAGTTATAGACATCTACTGACATATTAGACACTGCACATCTTGATCTGAGATTAGAACTAATAAAAAAAACTGTTTTATGGATATGTAGATCATATATTATTATCCCTTAAAATATCCGGATATTCTTGCAGATATCCAGAATAACAATTTCTTAAAGTAGACTTTCACTGCAGATATCTTTTTAGCAGTCAAAACGCATTTAAAAAATTGCATTTTTGGTAGCATTTTAGGGGGGAAAGGAGTGTTCTATAGTTTCCTCCAGGTCCTTTAAGCACTGACAGTAAAAAATTGACTGATACTGTATGTTGCTCTTTTTTTGATGGAGAGATTGTTCTTCCATGATGCCTCAGTCCTTTCCCAAGAACTTTATATTGTTCTTATACAAAGTTTTAAAGGGTGAAGTAATTTTAAATAAGAATATATGATTTACAACTGGTGGTTTGAGGAATCTATACATCTATCTGAATATTTGGTCCATATAGCACATGTCCGTTTCTAAATAAACTCTCGTGATGTCCATTTTTTTTAATTTATTTATTCAAACAGTGATGATTGTTTGCCGCTAACACACATTAACACAAAGTTTTCATTTTTAAACAAATAACATATTAATTCAAATAGTGTTAAAGTGTGAAATAGTGTTTACGTCCTACTTACATTACTAAAGAATTACGTAATCTTCTGAGCGAGTTTTGAGTAGATTTGAGTAGAAAATGTGGAGGTTCATACGTCTGGAACACACAGTACGTAATGGAAAATTAGGTAATAGGGAAGGATTGATAGATGATTTAGTCAGTACCCAGAGGTCGAATACCTCCTATCTATCACTCTTAACACTGGAAATTTGGTCAGATCCCAAAGTTCAGCAATCGTACAGACAGGAGTTTTAGCTGCTATATGTTTGATTTACACTTCCCATATGCATAATACCCAATGAATTTGTTATGAATCTTTTGTTCAGGGAAACAGATCGGTACAGATTAGGTCTTAAGCCTCTGAATTCTCTTCTTTTAAAGCAGCTCTTGGTGCCCTCTGTTGGCCAAAGCAGGTTCTAATGGTCTGCTGTTAAATCAGTCACAGAGAGTCTCCGATTTCTGATTCCAAAACGCAAAGCCCAGCGGGCAGACAGGTCAAGACATACACGTCTGACAGACTGAGATAGTTGGGGACTGTTGATTCATTTAGCATATAAGCTGATTGTTTAAAGCCCTTTGATAGCCATTGTTCACCAACACCTGGTTTTCCTCTTTCTGAGCCACAGTGTGGGCCACCATTAATGCCTAATGTTGTACTCATGTATTGTATTACTGTAGCCAGACATTTAAGAGCCAGCTGAAGAAATTGCATAATTCTATGTCCCTGATCTCAATTACTCTAAGTTCATAGTCACTTTTTTTTTTTTTTTTTTTTTACAATCCTGTACCATTTTACTATAATCTAATTCTAAATAATACCATCCAAGGGTTTTGGAGATATCATGAACTAATAATGAAGCTATAGTAAAATTATTGAGTATATACTGTATGTTCAGAACTGCCTTCACGTCCCTGTATTTTCCGAGTGAGTGACAATTTTACTTATGTTGCCAATTCAGGCCTATCCATCTTTTTAAAAATTGGCTATATACACTCTGTTAACTGACTGTCCAACTGTCCTGAGCTGATGATCAGGATGAACAGATGACTCAAACTGCAAACCATCCCAACCTGCTGAGAGTAACATAAAGGTCAAGCGCACACAGCAATGACAGCCCCTGCCTTTGTTGGTAAACAAATTAATCTTCCCAAAGGTCACCATTTGTCCTGCTGTGCCTCCTTCTATTTCCTATCTCTGTTCAGGAGGAAAATCTGTCAGCAACCTAGATCTCGCCAGTGGACTGCAGTTTTACCGAGCTATCAGCATTCTGCAGCACTAACACACACCTGATGGCGGCGTCGCGCACTGCTGCGCCACAGCTGTCTTGGGACAGAAGACGGTACCGGCTCGTGCATGCCAATCGGAATGGTGCTCATTTCTCCAACTGGCGCTCGCTGGACACCTGCCCACCAGTGAATGCTGCTGGCCAGCACTCCCTTGCCTTAGGCCTTAGGCCTTCTGTTCACAATAGAGATTGAAGCTTCTGTCTTCTCTCCTGTGTAAAGAAGTAAAAATATCTTCATCCACCTGCTCAGTTCCACTGTGGAATTTAGACCCTCAGCCTCCAGGAAACTTAAAGCAAGGAAATTATGCTGCACTCTGTGTTAAACACGTTAACATTTATAAAATAGGAAATGTTGTTTTAGCTTTTACAGCACAGTGTTTTACCCACATTGCCACCTCACAACTACAGGGTTCCTATTTTGATCCTGAGCACAGGCTACTGCATACTGTCCTCTCTGTGTCCACTTAGATCGTTCCAGGTACTCTGGTTTCCTCCCAAATCTGAAAAACACACATGTAAGTGGATTATTGAATCTAAATTGCCTTTAACCCTCAATGGATCCATGTTAGAAAGTTATGTTCCAGGTCCTTGGGGTTCAAATTGCACCCCTGTTTGTTGGCATATGTAATTCAATGATTCCAACATCAATGTGTCCTCTTCACTTTAGCTGTCGAAGAGCTTCAGCTGTGGAATACCTAGCCATGGCGTTATTTCTTTTCTAATTGTTGAAATGTAAACAAAACAAAATGTCTGACTTTTTAAAAAGGTTGAACTAATATCCCAAAATGTTCTAGAATATAATTACACAAAAAAATACAGTAGCAGTTAGCACTAATTAACTGAATTTGTTGATCATATCAACGTCATAAATTAAGTTTTTTTTAAAGTTTTTTCATATTGCACCCCCCCGATTAAAATATGCCGGCGATAATTGATGTCAACATTTTTTCTATCATTTTATGCATGACTGTATGTAAAAATGGTGCACTTACAATATCCCAGAGGATGTCTGCTGTAATTTTAATAATAACATGGCAGTAGCCATTGAAATGGCCAGGGTGTGCAGAATTTTTATTTATTTTTTTATTTTTACAAGCAAATACTAAATAATTAATAAATAAATAAATGTATACATTCATGTGTATATATCTCTTTGTCTTTTCATATTCAGTGATGGATAACCAAGTTGTCAACTGTGGTCCAGGTCTCCCTCTTTCTTCCCTCCAATATCCTTCCCAGTATTTCACCTATTACTTCTTTTCATACAGTACAGTCTTTAAGTCTGATTTCGGCCCTAATCTCTATCATATCTTTACCCTAACACTAACTTCGCTTAACCTCAACAAATCCCCCGCCCCCCAATCCCCAAACCCTAACCTTATCCTAACCCTAAACTTAATCTATCCCCAAACCCTAACCCCAACCCAAATCCTAACCTTATCCTAATCCTAACCTCACCCACCTCCAACCCCTATCTTAACCTAACCCTCCTCTGACACTTAATCCAAACAATGCCCCTCTTCATACCCTAACCTCAACCCCCCTCTGACCCCTAATCTTAACCTTACTCCCCTCCAACCCACCTATTTATCTATTCTGGGGACAGAGAGAAGAAAGTTATCTTAACACTTTTCTCATCTCCCCTTCTTCTTTTTTTCCCTTCTGTCTTAAAATTCTTTTCCTTTTCTTCTTCCCTCTTCTCTTTTATCATTTTTGATTTTTTTTTCCTCCTGCCATTTAGTCAGGTTTATACACATTCCTCACTGTCTCATTCTTTTAATCTGCCTCTGGGTATAATAAGAGACCCTGAGTGCCAGTGCTTCTGAAGGGATCAAATTCCAGTCCATAAAACTTATCCCTTTTTCCCATCCCTAACTCTAAACCTATCTCTAAACCTAACCCTAATCCTAAAACCTAACCCTAACCTTAACCCACCCAGGCAACATTCCTGCTTCACACCAAAACATTCCCAGGATAGACTCTGCATCTATCGTGTGTTTTTTTTTCAAGTCATCTATACTTGTGTTAACTATGGTTTCTGATCCTTCATAGCATTTCTGTCCTCTGAACAAAAATCTTGAGAATTCAATTTTGACTCCAGCAGCTGCCAGAGCTCTGATTAATGGCTGCCCATCTCCCCGCCTACTGAAAGGCAGCCATTTTGAACGGCGGAGAAATCCAGGCAGTGACCCACAGCTAATAACCTTCCACTTGAGCAGGCTATTGAGCGAAAAAGCACAACTGTTTATTGTGCTGTTTGATAGTGGCATGGACTATAAGTGAATAGGCCAGAGGGTTAATAATCTTTATAAAGCTTTACCAATCCTATGAGCGCTAGGAGAAAATGGTGACCCATTCATCTTCTGGGAGGCTTTGGGTTGATTGTAACTGATGAACAGTAGAGTACATGGGAGATGTACAGCCTGTAGAATGGCTTCAAATTTAAAGCTTAATCCTACTGTGGAGTCAGTGATACAGGGTTAACATGGGTATAATGTATGACAAAATGCATGTTGCTTGCCATTTTTTTTTTCTTTCCTGATGAATGTCTTTTTTGCTTCTCAATTTTCAAATCATAAAGATATCAACTGACCGATAGATTATTTAAATTAAAATCACCTCAACAAAAACAAAGTGTGCTAACTGCATAAAAATAACTTAATTCTGAGCGTTCTCATGACACTGTCATATCAAACACTGAAGCGCTTTGGTAGAATACGGGCAGAAAAGTTAGCGAAGCGGTTTGTTCATTTAG
>JAOVYU010000042.1:7203273-7214843 GCA_025674565.1 Synodontis membranacea | reverse complement strand
GTGTGTGTGTGTGTGTGTGCATTTATTAGTCATGCACTGATGTTTTTATACGACTGTCTCCTATCACAAATGCAACTGACAGAGATTGGAAAGCCGGCTCACCTGCAGAGAGGGATCCGCTTGCCTATGTGTGTGTCTGTGTATATTGCACGCAGCATCCAGAATACTCCAGGTCACCTGGGGAGAGAGTGTTAGAGCAGCTCCCCAGGATCCTGATGGAGTCATGTCGCATTAATGCTAACTCTGATCACTTCATTTCAAACCATGCGCTTTTAAAGGCTGATGCTGATCCTGTAGGAATTTCAATAACACTAATATTGGCGTCGTTCTCCACTGAGGAAATAATCTTTCCACCAGACTGGACTGTTCCACAGCTGTAGGGATGGGAAAATATAACAGTATGATTGTCAGTAACCGCTTAGTCAGGGTCATAGTGAATCCAGGGAGTAAGGCAGAAAACACCCTAGATGGGACATCAGTCCACCGCACACATACACATACACACATTTATTCATACCTAGGGGCAAATTAGAGTTGCAAGTTGCCAATCCACCAGCAATCATATTTTGGGGAGGTAGGAGGAAACCAGAGAACGCAGAGGAAACCCACACAAACACAGGCGGAACAGATATAGATATTAAGGTTATGCCAGAAGAAGAAGAAGAAGAAGAAGAAGAGAAAAATTCTTCATTCCGAAAAACTACCTAACTAATTAAGGCTAACGGAGATCCTTTTAACAAGTTTAACTAGTGAAAAAATATTCTAACAGCTTCCTTAAAAAAATAATAAAATACTTACTCTTGCATGTCTAAAAATGTTGTTTTGTACCAAAACTGACATTAATGTTCTCATGCTAAAAATTGTATATGGGTTAATTAATTTTTTTTTTTTTTTTTTTTTCTCATTCCTTCAACAAAGTCCTCAAGTAACCCACACTCAAACTTTCCCTGGTGTCATTTCAGTGCTGGATTGTGCCTGGAGCGGCGCTTCTGGATTCAGCTTCTGAACTACGTTTCCTTTCGGCCATTGCACATCACATGTCCCTGATTTGTATCACCTGTATTGAGTTAGGGTTCATTAGGACTACTAATTAAATTCCAGTTTTTGGGCACTTCCTTTGTCAAGCTTATGTTATTGTCGTGCTACAGTTAGTCTTGCTCTCTCTCATGGCTTTTTGTTCTCTATGTCTTAGACTTGTTCCTTGTTTTTTGCAAAATAAACATTAATTCTGCATTTGCATCCGCCTACGCTCACAAAACATGACTCTTGGAATCTTCTCGCCGAGTTCCCACCAGATTGGCGCTGCTCCCCATAGTCAAAGAACCTTGAAGTTTAGCCTGTGCTCATGGAACCAGAGGTTCATAATGTAAGTATACTGTTCTATTTCATAACCACCCTTATAACCTCCAAGGTCAATGAGAATCATATTCATCAAATAACATCATGGACTTACTCAGTGGATTCTCCATCATGGAGTGCTGCTACGTCAGTTAATTACTTAACAAAATCCGTTGTTTTGGCTTTGATTTGACGTCCAATGTTTGGAATCTAGCCACCAATGGATGCAATTAGAAGCTTTAGAAGAAGAACAGACCATGGCTATATGATGACAGTATTTATATAAAATACTCTCTTATTTATATAAAGTCTTTGTGACTTTATTAAAGGCTTAGACATGTTTGAGTCATGAAGGTATATAGTTGATATTGACCACTGCTGGCAGTTAATACGTTGAAATACAACCCAAAGGGGAAAAAAAAGACCCAAAAAAGAGTCACAATTGAAAACATTTATCACTTTTGTGTTGTCAGACTATTTCAAAATGAAACTCATCCAATTGAAGTCACATCTAACAGGATCATTGGGAAGGGCCTGATCACATCCTGGAGCTCTGGACTTTGCATATGTTCTGTGCTGATTGTTGAATCTGACTTCATGAGTGAGTTTTCGGATAAAGGAAGAAAATGTCTTGAAATTTTCGTTTGGTTTCGGTTGAATAAAGAAAGAAAGAAAGAAAACGTCAGATTTGCAATAACCATAATCTTAATCTGTACAGAATTTAATTTAAACTGTTTCTCTTAGAAACCGGATTATTCTTTACTGCTGCATTCGTTTCCGTTTAAGACGATACTTGGCTATCGGATTCGGGTCAGACCATATCTGGTTCATCAATGACCTGTGATAAATCTGCTCTTATGAGCAAACAAGCTGTGGAATATTAACGACAAAGGTGTAAAGAACTCACATGTCACATTTCACACTTTAGACATTTTTCAGTCCCCTGGGTGTCCTGCAGGAGGCGCTGCTGTAGTACTGCTCTTTAGTTGAGCCCATGTATCAAGTTCTCTCCCCCCATTTTTTTTTTTTTTCCCAGAATTGAGAAAGTTTCATATTTCTGGTCTTAAGCAGAAATCTCAGAAACTGGTATCAAGTCTCAAAAAGACCCAGATATAAATTAGCAAATTATGACAACCGCACATGTCAATATGGTTCAGTTCGTATTACTTGTACCAAGTTTAAATCAGCGTTTTGTTCGTGTGTTCTCGACAAACATCGACACATTTTCACCGTCATGAATCGGGACTTATTCAACACTCACCGCATTATTTTTTTAAGGCATTCATCATATCTGCAGGTTCATCAGGAAGAAACTGCAGACACGGGAGATTTGATTTATTTATTTATTATTGCTCTTCCTCGCTATTTTTATTTAGCCTTTTTGATGGTGACAGAAGGGGATCGTCGGGCGACGTAAATGCAGATGTGCTGTAAACGGTTGTGTTCTCAAGGATTTTATTGTGTAACGCAAAAGACCCGGAGGACTGGGAACACAGTAAAATTCGGGGTGGCTGTCTCATCTTTAATGCGTGTGTAAGATGTAAAAGTGCGAGAGAAGTGGAGACACAAAGTAAATTCGTGGAAGCTTAATTTCAACGAAGCGCAATCTGAATATTACTGAGGAATATTCCAGGTCTTCACAAATACATGATATTAAAAACCTCTTAAGTGCTATTTCCTGCTTTTGGATGATTTGAATGGGCTGAAGCTATAATTACAGTGTAATTAGTGGAGGCCGTGCTTTGATCTGCAGGCCAGTGGTGTGTTGGGCCTCCCAGGAAAGCCCTTCTACAGCTGACAATGGATAATAATGTCCTAGGTCTATACTTTGGCCAAGAGCTGGAGACATAATTCTGCTCCTGTGTAATCCTCTCTGCATTTTGACGAAGCATGGACAGTCCTCCATTTTCCCGCAATTACAGCCTCTTCACCCGGCAGCCTATTTGTGCTAGCAGTTAGCAATGCATTGATTTAATATGTTTGTAATCAGTACATACACCCTCAGGCCAGAAAATGTAAATTTTTCTAACGCTTACAAAGTAGCCTTTGATTTTCTGTCATGCGATAATTGCTGCGATCCACCACTGGATGGGAAGCTTTTTGTAAACTAATTATGGGGCGATCATCATCATGTTCCATGAGCGCATTGTTTTTCGCCTTTTTAATTTTGCTGTCTAAAACAGCGGTGGCCACCTATCTTGAAGTACCGGACTCCCAACTAAACCTTAAAGCTATTAGCTTTCCCTAATTCAAGGGGTGACACAGTTAGTATCCACCCAAAGGTGTTGTGGTATCGGCGCTGTTAATTACTGGAGTAAACGGTTGAGCCGCTGCCAGGGACCCATTGCGGCAGTCTTTTAAATTGTGTTTCCACCATCTGGGGAGCCGAGAAGAGAAGAGGAGAGAACAGGGGTAAGAGAGGCTTGATCGCTTGCCTATAGCCTCAGGGTCTGAGGCCATATGGAGACAGCACTTTGCCTGCGCTTTATTGCACACCTTGCTGTTTTAATCAATGGCAAGCCTGCTCACAGGATGGCAAGAGCAGGGGTTATTGCTCAGTGTCATTGGGACTATTTTTTTTTTGTAGACTATGTGGCCTGCTTTGGACTTTTCGTTATTTTGTTTTGCTCATATGGCATATCGTTAACCACCTCTGTCTGTGGTGAAAGTGTTTGTGATGGTAAAAGTCTTGTTAAAAACCCCAAATGAAGCCCCCTAGGCCAAGGTTTTCACAGATCGCTTCATATGTGCTATCCTACCTTCAAAAGTAAATAGCAAGCATATCAAAAGTCAGTTGCTTGTTAAACAGGTTAGCCAAACAAAAGCAACTGGCCACTGCTGGCAGCTCGACATCTTTACAATGAGCTCATTTCCTCTCCATCTGGCTCAGTCAGGACATCATGGTGGCTTCGGCCTAATGTTACAGCTTCTGTTTAATGGCATATCCTGAATATGTGTGCGCGGGCTCGTGTGTGTATTGTGAGTAATGTTACAGCTTGTGTTAATGGTGACGGCCACAGCTGTAGCCCCAGCCCTTGTCCCCATGCTCCTAAGGGCCTTTCTCTGGTCTGGTCGAGAGGCCCCTACTATTCAGCAGCTTGTGTGCATATTAGTTCATTATTGTCTGAACTGAAATCTCTGCAGGGGTGCAAACTCAGAAAATTCACCTAGAAGTGCATAGGAAATATATCCTTCCAGGAAAGAGGGGATTAAATAAGTCTGTACTGTAGAGGTTGGTATGTGTGTGTGTGTGTGTGTGTGTGTGAGAGAGAGAGAGAAAGTGTTTAGTTGTTTTAAGGGGGTGGTTGTGGGAAGTGTGCTTCATGTTGGTCTGTTTGAATGCTGTTTTGTTACATTGCCTGAAGCCAAGAGATGCGTGTGTGTGCGCGTGTGTGTGTGTGTGTGTGTGTGCGCACGCGCGCGCGCGCGTGTGTGTGTGTGTGTGTGTCCGTCTTGTCCTCAGGGCATTTAACAGCACTGACATGAGAGGATCTCTGGGGACTTTGTGGGCTGCTGGACTTCACATAATCGAAAAGCGTAACACATGCTTGATAATCACACCCCTTAGAAAGCGAGCCTTTCAGCAGATGTAGGAAACAGAAATAGCAGAAAAAACACATTTCTTTACCATATATTTCTTCCACAGTTGTGAGACTATAGAACACACCCATTGCTGATGGTTGTATTAATTCACTTCCTGTCAGTTGGTGGGCTTAAATGAAACTATGCTCACTCTTTAAGTACATATTCATAAAATCACTGTGAATACAGTAAATATGATCGTGAGTGTAAGCCCAGGGTTCTCAAATTGGGGTCTTTGAAGTCAAGGAGGCATCCTGAAGAGGAGGTCCGAGATTTTCACATTTTGCTGCTGAAAATAATGTCAGCTGGAATCAAATGAAAATTATTTATTTATTTATTTATTTATTTAGCAATTAAAGAATGTGTAAGCTAGCTAATATCCGAGGCTGAGGATACTAATTTCGTTAGCAAGCACTATATTACACCGTTAAGTCTTTTATATAACATCATTTTCCTCAGACATGTTGGGGGGGAAAGTATAAAGAATAAAGTTCTGCCATTGTAAGAAATGTCAAGATTGTCTCACATTGAGCTCTTCTGTTTAACTGTAATATTAGAATAGCGGCAGTTTTAACTATTCGGGGAAGGAAAAAATGCTTAATTATTGTGCCGTAATCAAGTGAAAAATAAAACAACAAACCTGAGACTTTGTGAGTCCCACCTCTTTCTTGCACACAGTGGTAGGTTTGCCAAAATACTGCTAGATGTGGATTTCCTTTTTCATATTTTCTCATTTCCTGGGGATGGTGTACATAATGGACAATCAGATAGTCAGTTCAGTATTACTGCTGCCTTGTTCAGTTATCTGTGAGTGAGTACTGATACCTAAAACAAGGGGAAAGGAACTGAAATGTGGTTCTCCAATTTGCAGTCAAGCCCCAAGACTCTTCCCTTTAAAACCACAATACATACAAGAGTCATCACTTCAAATGCACTAATGTGTAGTCTGTAAAGGGCTGACTCTCTCTTAAAAGGCTCTCAGTTGCTATAAAGAATTGAAAACGCCGCGGTCTTGTACTCCCTATGGTACTTGAACTCCAGGAGTTCACACAGAGGGCTTTCACTAAGTGAAAGTTTCATCAAGTGCTGAATAGATGAGAAGGGCTCCCTAAGCCTGCTGGGAGGTTTAGTGGGTATTTACTGCTGATAACACTGATAGAATGATGCCTCTTTCTTGATTGCCAAATAACTTGACGGAGCATTTTGACACAAATGCCCTCTGCCACTTATGTTGATCATGGAATGCATGAAACCCCTAAAAGAAAGAGAGAGTGAGAGAGGGAGAGAGAGAGAGATCTTTAATGGATCTATGTATTATTAGTTATGTTTTGTATTTTTGTTTTCAGCAGCAAGCCTTTGATATCAATGATCCACACAAAGTGCAGGTTAACTGTAAGGGTGCGTGTCAAGGAGGAGACTCGAGATAGAGACATTAGCGCTCTGCTCCAGTTATTGAATTTGTGAATTAATGCATCGTGCTGGGAATCTGCAGGCCCAGCCACCCTCAATTGCCAACCTGAGGGACCTGCTTAACACAGCAATTAACAACATAATTAAGTGCTAAAGTCGCTGTGGCATTCTCCTGCTGCAGGAACAAGAGTGGTATCGATCAGGCGCGGGCGAGCTGACCCCTGATTGATCTGCTGATTGATCGGCTTGCATAGGCATTCATCACTCTCTCCAGAAGAGCGAGAAGAACAGATTCTGTGTGCGTGTGTGTGTGTGTGTGTGTGTGTGTGTGTGTGTGTGTGTTTAAAAGTGAAAGCGATGAAGCTGTTAAGACACCTGATGTGCCAAGAGTCCTGTGTTATTGTCATTACACTACTGTGTGACAATCTGATAATGACTTGTCGCATTCAACAAATTTACTGTCCTCCTTGTCACTCCTCCAGCTCCATATAGAGAGGGGTCCACAACTAACGATAGCTTTTGTTTTGTCATTTATCAAATACATAATTTTCATACAAATTAATCAAGCACTGTGTAAAATTCTGCAGATACAGGTCAAGCGCTTTAGTTGATATGGTGTTCACATCGAGCATCAGAATGAGGGAAACAAATGTGATCTTAGTAACTTTGACCGTGGTATGTGGCTGTTGGTGCCAGAGTATTACAGTGCTGGTTTGAGTGTTACAAAAAGTGCTGATCTCCTCGGATCTCCTTATTTTGTCCCCCATGCAGTGGGGAAATAAATCCCTAGTTCTGTGGCAGTTCTGTGTTTAATTGTATGTTTGTTTGTTCCTTCATTCATTCATTTGTTCATTCAGAGGAGGGAATTGATGTGATGATGTGAACCAATAAACAGATCTTTTAAAATTCAGTAGTCATGTCATTATGGTATCATTAGTTCTATATAACTGGTCTAGTAAAAAGAGTTCTATAGTGAAAGCAGTCTTTTGCAGTGTTTGACTTGGTGTTTGTTTGGTTTTGCAGAGTGTGCAAAGTGCAGTGTTTGGTTATAACCAGTTAACACTAAAAAGTAAAAAAGGTGGATGTGAAAGTGACTAGTAAAACCGAATCCAAACCCAAAGTATAATGCTCCTGTTTATTGCAAACTTCTTGTTTCATGTTTTGATTTGCAGAGCATATGTATTCAGTATTGCCAAAATAGGACTGGTTGTTTGAATGGGTGGGGGAAGGAGGGGGGTGGCAATGCTGCGAGGCTGTGCGTTTCACTGAACAGATGCTCATGTACAGCATGAGTTAAACGCTTTTCAAGCAGCTCTCCAGGAGCATAATCACTACAGATGTGTCCTGAGCCAGCAACATCCTGCCTGGATCTGAAATGCACATCATCAAAATATTACCCTCGTTCTAATTAAAATAGTACCGCCAGTAATAACTGTGGACAGGTCATCCACATTGGAGTCTTGACCTGCTGGGGTTAAATGAGACCAAAACCCCAACCGCCCGTCCATGTGACTCCCGTGGGACCTGTGAGATGGAGAAACAAACAGGAGATAGGTGGGTAAATGGGGTGATGGAACATCAAATAAAGTGCCAGGTTTTATTGTGTCAATAAACTAATCCCGCTTTTAGGGTCTGACCCCTGACCTCTAGACACTGGACGATTTGGGAACATGACAGAAAGTCCCTGGGGGGAAATAGATAGATAGGTAGATAGAGAGAGAAAGAGAGAGAGAGAGAGAACATTCACGCAGTGCTATATGTTAGGAATTTCTAAAGAATTTTAGAGGAACTTTCACAGATAACTGCAAACTCTCTCTCTCTCTCTCTCTCACACACACACACACACACACACACACATGCGTGCGCACAAACTCCCTCTCGCTGTCTCTCCCTGTCCCTCTTTGTACCTAAATAAAGCATGTATATTATTACCAACGATCTTCTCCTCCTCACGCAGCGATGTAAAATTCAGTCTGCAGTTGGTTTGTCACACATAATTGTCTCCCAGATTGAGTGCCATTGCACACAAAATCCATATTTAATATGCTGTAATTTAGTATGTTATGTAATATGCCGTGAAGAGGAATTTAGACGATGTCTGAGACACAGTAAATGAGTGGTCATATGATATAATGGCTTTATAATGATTGTAATAAATGTCCTGGTAAGCCCTGACCCCATAAACCAAGGCTGCATCTTCTCTAATAATATAAAGTCCCAGCTTAGTAATCAATTATTTAATCATTCATTAACAGCAGTGTAATTAATGAGAATGAGGAATTTAAGTCTAGTCCCCCTGACAGGTCCCTGACTAGGAGTTTCATTTTATCGTGTTCTTATTTGTTCCATTGTGGCTTTATTGGACAAATCTGGCCACGTTGAGAGTGTCGCTGAGGACAGGCATTTCTAAAAAGCTTCTTATGGAATTTGCAGAGCGGTGGAACACGGACAAGACATTTTTATCAACAAGGTCATCGTACCATTCAGTGGCGTGTATGATACACCGGCCGTTATTTTCTCACACGCCACAGATGTCTAATGGCGCCAGTGATCATTGCAAAAATTGCAACTCGGTGACACTTGTAAAAAAAATGTTTTACTTTAACTGATTCTTGGTATAGCAAGTGGGCGGTTCACTTGGTGATTTTGCATATGTGTTACTTGGAGTTATTGTCATAGTCATGATATAATTTTGGACGTAATGCCAGAGCATATACCAATAAATAGCTAAATACGTGATATATCTGATTTATGATGTGCCAGATGTAGGCAAATTATATTGAAATGAATGTTTTTAATCTCTAAGCCAAATTGCTTTGAACACAGCGTGCATGCCTGTAACTCTGTTACCACTACCACTAGAGAGCAGCACTGGATGCAGTAGATACAGAAAGAAGCTTCTACCAAGGGGGTTTCGCAGATAAACTATGTACCTTTTGAAGCACATGGAATCACATTTTATAGGTTAGCTCATGTTAGCCCTCCTCGATCCTAAAATAATACGGTTGACTACAACATGTTTCCCCCTCTCTGTCTGAGCCCTCGGAGGTCAAGCAAAATTGAGGTGACAGCAGAAACGTGTGGCTGGTCTGCTCCGAGGTTGACAGCCAAGCATTCTGAGTCACCGCTGGTTCTTACGGGGTGAACTCTTGCCCTGTAATTACACTAGCACTCACATAAACCAAGGTACCCATCTGTGCAGGACTGAATAAAAATTCTCCCATTGTGTTTCCAAATGTTTGACTTACAGCACAAATCTACCATAGAGCCAGGCAACTTTATTTAGGGCACAGTTGTATGTAATATTATCTCTGTCCTTTAATGGAGAATCAGGATAATACATCAAAAGAACGAGGGCAGACAAAAGCACAGGGCCGTTTGGTCTGAAAACCTTCAAGTAAAAAAGCCACAGACAGATGAAACCCAAACAGCAGGCGCGTGTACAAACCCGATGCCCATTCAGATCTCCTTCTACATTCAAACCTGTTGCAGAAAGCCACCTTGTTTTATTATGACTGGGAGGCTAGCGGCAGGTCATGGGCGTTTGCCCTCGGTTTCTGGCGCTGTATTGTGGCTTTGGAGGGGGGCCTCAGCTGCACGAATGCGGTTTTTAATGAGAATGCAGTGCTATAGAAAACAGGTACGATCCACGGTTCGTATGTCAGTTGCCTTTGTTATGTCTGACAATGTAGTTTGATTCTTACTGACGTGGTATCCGTCCCTCTGGAGTCTGCCCATCACTACTGGCCTCTTTGGACCCAGCAGTCAGGAGCCATCCCGGGATCAATACTGCACTAAATCAGGATGCCAATTTCCTCTCTGATACCCTAATCTGCACTTTTATGTCTGTATGTAATTTTGCTCATTGATTGCTTATTGTGCTGTAATCCTGTTGAGACGGACATGAATGCATGTGTTTTGCGTCAGTGTGCCGCTTTCATTTTCTATACATATAAGGATGTAACCGAATGGTTTTCACCATTTGCCTCTTTGTAATGTCTGTCTGCAAGATGCTCTGGGGGGAGGGGAACTAGAAACTGGCATCTTCGTTTAAAAAAAATTATTAGTTGCTGATTGAAATTAAACAAAAGCTTCGTAAAGCGGGAGATTCATTAGGTTGCTCCATCCCCTCGACCATTTAACATTGATCTTTTTTGGGAGTCATTTTGACTTAACAAATTATGCATGTTTGACAGGTTTTAAGAATGAACACTAATAAACAATTCTTTGTCTTGGTAAATGTTGCGATTTTCACCAAATCACTTTTCTCTTTGCCATATCTGCACAAATATGATACTGTGAGCTTCCTTTTAGCAATATTATATAAAGTACTTGTATTTGTACTGTGTGTATCTGCATGTGTGTGTGTGTGTGTGTGTGTGTGTGTGTGCACATGTGTGTGTTTGAATACATAGGTATGTATTCTGACCCATTAGTATAACGTTTGATTGGTTGTTAATCTTCAGTGGCAGCGCAGGGTCAAGACTCAAGCTCTCATTAGCCTGGCATGGCAGATGCGTTTAATGTAATGAACAAGCTTCGCTTTCAGATCGGGTTTGCATTATATGCAACATACCTCTATCCACGTGCACAGAGCGCTGGGTCACTGGCAATGGCATCGCGGTAGAAAATTACCCCATTTAAAGGCCTTGACTCCTCTGACTCTTTAATATGCTTATAATAATGCTATTTATCATGTGCGCGATGCAGCAGTCATACAGCAGCCAAGCATTTAAAAGCTCAGCGTTCAGGAGCTATACATGCAGGAAATGCTTTTTTATGACAGGAGGACCTCTGCTTTCAATTTAGCTTCAGCTCTAAAGCTTTAAAATATATTTAAAGGTAAATCAGAAGTAACAAAAGACTGAACTTACAGCAGCGAGAAAGATTTATAGCCGCCATATAATTACATACGTATAATCTTAATTATGCATATACTGTATACGTATAAATAAGAGCAAGACGTGACATATTTTGTGCTTGAGTAGTACATCCTGTCCATATATATAAGTAGCATTTTTTGCTTTGTTGACTATGTTATTATTTCTGTACCTTGCTCTATAGACTCTCCCAGTTCATACTGTATATTTGGAATTTTTCTTATCAATAATAATACTAATTGTATTATTTCTTTAAAAATATTAGAAGATTTGCAGGAATTATACCTGAGGAGTAATACCTGGCATTATTTGCACACAGTGAATGAAGTGAACTATCCTGCATTCTAGTCTAAGGATACA
>JAOVYU010000042.1:6988005-7001139 GCA_025674565.1 Synodontis membranacea | reverse complement strand
GACACACACTGAGAAAAGAGATGGGGGGGGGGGTTACTGGAGTACTGGAGTAAGTATAGAACAGACATGGCAGGAAAGACAATTACGTAGGAGAAGAGATGCTATGTTTAACTGACTTATAGTGACAAACCTTTCATAATAGATTTTTTATTTAAGTAACAATATCGCACAAGCAAGAGTGCAGTTCGGCATTAAATACCTAAATGGCGAATCTATTGCTTGAGCAAAAAAATCTATTGCGAAAGGTTTGTCACAATGGAGTAAAGTGGCAGAGTTCATAAACAAGAAATGAATTTCGAGTAGGTGACGTTTTGGACACGATGTGTCCAAAAGAATGTTCTCTTCGTCTTTGCTCCGCGAGCAGAAATACATCCCGTAGAAGCTAGCTCATCAGCCAGCTCACTAGCTAGCTCGCGATGATTTGCGTATTCTCGTTAAAGGTGCTATCGATGAAATTGCTGTCCCTTCTTCCTTTTTAAAGTTGCACTTTTCACATGTGATCATAGGTTTTTTTTTCATATTTGTGTGCGTTATAATGAATGATATAGCAGAAAAGCTTACGATGGAACATGCTGTCTCTGCTCCGAAAATGTGTGTGTGTGACGCGAATAACGTGATCAGATAAAAAAAAAAACATTTGAAAACAAATCGCTCATTTGAAAATAAATACATTTGTGTAACAATTTCATGAGATAAAAATGAAAGAGTGCGTGGGGGAAAAAATAGATGATTTGTGTAAAATGTGACATGATGTGAAATCATTATTTATGCGAATAAGAAATGAAATATGAAATCTACGAAAAAAAAATTACATATGAAGCTACATAGACTGTGTAAAAAAAAAAAAAAAAGAAAAAAAAAAAAAAAAAAATTATGTGCTTTTTCTGCAAGGACCAAAGATTTACTCACTAATGCCATTAAAAATTTGGCACATTTAATTCATTTTGCCATTTATATTATAATCATGGGTGGTGTGACCCTGCGCACAGCATGTAGGGAGATGGAGAGAATCTGGGTGGATATCGAAGCATATTTTAATGAGTCTCTTTGGGAGCAGCACTTTGTTGCTCCTCTTTTTTTTTTTTTATATCATGGTTATCCACAAGCTGCGCTCCTCTACATCACTGTCAGGTGGTTTCCCTTCATGGGGGATTGGCTCGTAAGTCGTAACTGTGTCTGTGTTGTCAGCAGTCTCTCTCTCTCTCTCTCTCTCTCTCTCTTTCTCTGTGTTGCACACTCCCACACCTAACTGAACAGAATGATGACAATTTGTCATATTTGTCTTCGGGTTCGTCATAACGCTGACACACACTCCGTTCCATCTGGATATTAGGAATGAAATACAGATGTGGGCTGTGCTTTTTTTTTTTTCCTATCTTGCAGTTCTGACAGTCATTACTGCATTATTCATGATTGCATTAATGTCTTCAGATAACATCACCATGGCACACCCCACACTGTTTCTCTACCCCCCCCCTTTCCCCCTCCCTCTGTCTTTTTTTATTTTTTTTTTTCCCCATTCAGTCCTCTTGGGAAAACTTTATTATGCTGTGGTCTGACAGTGAAGTATACAGATAAAAGATAATTGCCTGGCTTGACTCCTCTATTGATATGAAAATGGGATCTAAATTATTCAGTGTGGTTTAAAGGTTAGTTGAAGGTTATTACTGTAGAGGCAGGGGCAAAAAAAAAACAAAAAAAAAAACACTGGGTGTGTGCGTGAGTATGTATGAGGTTACACACATCTGAAAGAGTAATTTGCAGCGCATACAGCTCTGCCGTCTCCTGAACAAACTGGATGTCTCCTCTGGGATCTGGACAACGGGAAGTCAATTATTTACAGGCAAATTAAAGCTGACATCTCCACAGCAGAAACACAGTTAGTGCTGCCTGCGACAGACTGCTGTTTGTGCTTTCATCCGGCGTTGTTAGACGTACAGGATACCCCCTGTCCCTGCCTATAAAAGGCCTGTTAGCAAAACAGCTAATGCTATTTGCGGGAAGCGCAGTCATCTGTGTTAAAAAAGAACTGCTGTGTGTTGTGGTGTGTCATTTGTGAATTTAAAAGAAAAAAAAAAAAAAAAAACAACCCGATTTAAAAAAAAAAAAAAAAAAAAAAAAAAAAAAACAGACGCTGTGTAAAATGTAAATAAAAACAGGACACAATGATTTGCAAATCCTTTTTGACCTATATTCAATTGACAAAGACAAGATATTTATTGTTCAAAATGTTAACCTTTCTTTAAAATGAACATTTTCATTTCTGTAAATTAACACTCATTCTGTATTTGATATCTGCAACATGTTAGAAAAAAAAAAAAAGTTGGGAAAGGGGCATGTTTACAACTATGTCACGTTAATTTTCCTTTTAACAACACTCAGTTAGCGTTTAGGACACTAATTGTTGATGGTTTTAAAGTGAAATTCTTTCCCGTTCTTCCTTGATATACGATTTGAGTTGCTAAACAGTCCGGGGTCTCTGTTGGCATATTTTGCACATCATAATACACCACACACAGGTCTGGACTGCAGGCCGTTCTCGTACCTGCACTCTATGCAGCACGTGCAGAATAAACAGGGACGTCATCTGGATGGCAGTATAATTACTCCAAAACCTGTATGTACCTTTCAGAATTAATGCTGCCTTCACAGATGTGCAAGTTACCCATGCCATGTGCACTAACACACCTCCATATCGTCACAGATGCTGACTTTTGAGCTCTGCACTTTTGTCCTTTGACCTTTTCCTCTCTTGCCCAGAGGATACGATGGCTATGATTTCCAAAAGCAGTTTGAAATGTGAACTCATCAGACCACAGCACTACTTCACTATCTCAGCAGTATCTCAGATGACCTCAGGCCCAGTGAAGTGAGCTGTGTTATTCAATGTTGATATACTGCTTTTCCTTGGCATTTGTAAATGCAGTTACGAACTGTGTTTACCAACGACGGTTTTCTGAAGTGTTCCCGAACTCATGTAATGATGTCCTTATGTACAATTATGTCAGTTTTACATGCAGTGTTGTCTGAAGATTTAAAGGTCAAAGCATTTACTGTTGGTTTTGGGCCTTGCCTAAGGGTTTATCCAGATTCATTGAATATTTTGATAATATCATGGATTGTACATGGTGAAATCTCTAAATTCCTTGCAGTTATATCTTGAGAAACTGAAATTATGAGATATTATATGTTGGTGAGCCTCTCCCCATCCTTGCTTATGACAAATCAGGTGGAATCAGTTCTGCTTCCACCTGCTAACCTGTATATCTGTGGAATTTTTCGAACATGTGTCTTTGAGCATTCCAAAATTTTCCCAGTCTTTTGTTGCCCCTGTCCCAACTTTTTTGGAATGTGTCGCAGGCATCAAATTCCGAAAATTCACAAAAAACTATAATGTTAATCAGTTTGAGCAGTAAATAGCTTGCCTTTATATTGTATTAATTTGAATATAGGTCAAAACAGACTTGCATTCTGTTTTTATTTATGTTTTAGTGAAAGTGATTATTTGTCATTATTGCCATCATTGCCTCTGGCTTGCTCATTAGAGGTAAATTTATAAATTTAAACTTTATATCCAGGATTTGTATTTCTATAACTTTTTAAAGTGTTATACAAGTGATATAAATAATTGAAGAAAATTCCTAGTTAGACAAGGGAATACCATCAGTATTAGCGTTCCTACAAGTAAAAACATTGCAACAATGTTTAGCAATGCCCAGAACCACTTTAAGAACATATTTGAATTTGAAGTGAAATCTTTTGTGTATGAACAGCTCAAGAATACAGATACAAGTCAAATGATTCAATGTCTCATAATTATAACAACTGCATATTTTAATTTCTTTTTTTTTTTTTTAATCTGTTCACTCACTGTGTAAGTGGTTGTTTGTTTGTTGTTTCTTACTTGGACCACTGATTTACAGTCAGCTTTTCTTTTTCCTTCTTTTTTTTCCCCATTAATAACAACTGCATGACAACATTTTGACAGCCATTAAAATAACCTGGCTTGCTCAAATTGTTGGCAGGTCTCAGATGCAAATTTTATTCCCTGGCTCTCCTGACATGACTGATTGTTACAAACCAATTTGGTGCTTGATTTCTCTCTTATGATGGAAAATTTCAGAATGGTTTGGCTTCTTGTTGGTGAAAAAAAAAAGAAAGGGCTAGTGGGAAAAGATAATTGATTAACAGATGCAAAGGAGGTGAACTGGAGATAGATTAGCTTGGAGGAAGGATTTCTGTTGTCATACTGTACTTTCACATTTCAATTGTTGTACAACTCTCCTTAATATCAGTAGCCTAACCCAGAGGTTTCCCCCCCTTTTTGGGACTAAGGCTCATCAAAGGTCAATCTTAAAGCAATCAATTATGAAGAATACACACATGATTGTAGACTGTACTGTCATTAGCAAGACTTGACCCATAAGGGACTACAGCAGACTGTCAAATAATTATCATGCACATAGATAAATCAGACAGGCAGTCATATAGCTGAATAATTAAAAAGTGTTGAAGTGCATCGGAGCACAAAACTGTCTGACATAGTGCAGCATCATGAAGAGCAACGTCCTAAAATCTATTAAACGAAATAAAACAAAACAGAAGGAAACAAAAAAACAAGCATCTCAACGAGATCTTCTGATACATGGACTGGGCACAAACAAAATAAAACTTAAACATTAGCAGTCCTGTGAGCCTTTGTGCTCCCAACGTGGAACTGACAAACAACCAGAGCAACTGCCTTTTCTGATCTCTATAATAAAAAAAACTTCCTCCCTGGACATACATTTATTTTCAAAATCAACCTCAGAATGGGACTAAAGGCCTTGCAGATAAAAAAAAAAAAATCGAATCATTGTAAAAGCTGTAAATACGTGAGTACTTAAAAATTTTTGTAATTAAGAAGCCGCATCATTGGTGTGTTTAAAATACTTCACTTTGCCTCACAGTACACTGGATGAGAGCCGCTGGCGTCAGCCTACAGATAGAGCACAACAGTAAAGCCTTTAACGCTTTCTGTGAAGCCTGTATTTATGAATCAATAAAACTCTGCTTATAATTCTTTGTAAGCATTAAAAAAAAAAAAAAAAAAAATAACTCTAGTAATGCCTCATAAATCTCTAATAATGTTCTATAAGCAATTCCTTGAGAATTCATTATTCAATTCAAGATTCTTTATTTGTCACATGCATAGTTATACAGGTATCCTGAACCGTGCTTTCTTCGACTGTGCAATAAACTTAAAGGTCTATTAAGTAAAAGATAAAAAAAAAAAAATGTAAAAAGTGAAAACATTTTGTAGAATATAAACAACAAAAAAAAAAACTATGAATTTACAAGAACATATTTACAAATTACAGGTTAGACAAAATGATGTGCAAGAAATGCTTATAAGTCCAGTTCTGGTGTAAAGTGCATTGTGCAATGTCTGCACAGCAGTGTTAGGGCCTGCGTGATGCCCTGTGCATTATAAGTGAACAAATAACAAATATTCAGTTATCATGTTGTAGTGAGTGTCAGTGCCTTATAATGCCCTGTTGTGTACTGCACAACCTTTAATAACAAATAATGACCCATGTGTCATTATGAAACAGCTGTAAGAATTGTACATAAAGAAACATTATAAAGATTACTCTGATTAATTCCAAAACACGTTCAGAGACGCAATATTGCAGCTTGAACATATAATGAAATAGACTCAGGGGTGATTCTTCTAAAACATCATTTTTGTAATTAATATGAAAGTACTTCCATACTACAAAAAAAAAAAAAAAATTGCAGTTATTATTAGGTAGTGTCTTACAATCCCTGTAAAGAGGAATATTTATATTAATTATACTGGAAGACGACAATATGAAACGTTTATAATTATTCTTGAGATTCTGACCTCAAATTATGTTTTTTATTGTTTTTCCAAAAAAAATCACATCACATGCGGTAGATTCATGATCACATGCGGTAGATTCATCTTACCACTTTGATTTATATATATATTTTTTAAATATTTGTTAGTTAATTAATTATGCAGCTGTGTGTAGGAGGTATAACACAGGAACAACTCAATCAAACGTAAGGCGAATATGTTAGTAATAACAGTATTTACTTTATCTTCATGTTAGTGTGTAAATTTGTTATTCAGTGCCTAAATATAAACTTTCTGTGTAACGTGGGTGGTGTTTAAGAACTAATGAGTCCTTTGTGTAGAGACCAGGCGTGTATAAAGACGTATAGAAGGTGTGCGAGTGTGTGTGTGTGTGTGTGTGTGTGTGTGTGTGTGTGTGTGTGTGTAGGAACACTGGTTTGTTGAGTGGTGCAGCAGGCTGTGCACTGAGATGATTGGAGCACCGGGGGACTTGGGGAAATTACCTGGCTGCTTGTTGTTGTTGTCTGCTCTATGAACAGACCTGCTGTTAACAGCATGGGGCTGCGTGCATTCCCCGACATATTAGCACTGCAAACTCCACGCCTGTTCCATGCTAAAGAGCATATTCACCATGCTCTCCGCTCTGAATTCTCACCATGAGCTCAGTTCCAGCACACGCCCACATCGAGGGCTTTGTATAGCTTTCTGGAACATGGCGGGGGGAAAAAACGGCACTGCACCATATTGCCCACCTATACTGATTATTTTGTAATGTGTATCGTATGTACGCTATGAGGCAAAGCGATAGTTGCTCAGAGGTTAAAAAAAAAAAAAAAAAATAGATGGCTAATGATAAAAGATATAAAGGTATCGCCTCAGTCATATGACAAAACCAGAACTGGAAGAAATTAAACCGCTCCAAATCCAAACTCTCCCAAGCCTTGTAACATTTTACTGTACACGAGGTGCTATAAAATGCAAGGTCATAAATTGCGTTTCAATTGTCAAAGATAAAGAACGAGAATAAATAGCCTCATTTCCTGACCCCAATAAGCACATTTATAGTCATTTTTTTCTTTCGTACGCCCTTACTGTTTATGATGGCTATTTCCACTGAATGCAATTGTACATTTACCACATTTTAGTCATAACTACTGCCCACAGACCTAAGAGTATGTAATTAAAATTTGTGTTTCAAGCAAACAAACAAACAAAACAATAAAACATCCCCATCCCGGTGGAGACATTACAGAACTGGCAACCCTTACGATGAGGAACCCAGAGACGCAGAACTATAAATAATATATAAGAGGCTTTAGGGACTTGTGGATTTTGGGATTCTAGGTTATAACAAAGTGAAGTTATCAGTCATCCAGACATTGGCTCAAGTCTTTTATGATATTCACAGCAGCAGGATAATAGTTCTTTCGTTTGTGTCAGAGTTAAACTTACAATCCCGTCTTACTGTATCTGTTCTCTTTTTAAGTAAATGTAAATGTAATTCAGATCGCAATTTTTTTTTTTTTTTACCACCACATCTTACAATTTTTCATTCATGTTACAATGTGGAAAAAATAATATCAACCCCAGACTTATATTTCTGTCTTATAAATACATACTTTCCTAGTGACTATGTAGTTACTAAATAATTCATTGTAGTAGCTAAATTATAGGCTGCACCATGAATACCCCAATAATAAGCTGAAATGAGCTGCTTACACACTGTACAATCCCCCACTCCGCCTCCAGTTACCCGTTTGTTCTAAAATCCAACGTTTCAGATGAAAAGCATGTTATGAGTTGCGTTTTGTGTTGTCTTTAAAGATGCATCTAAATATATTGATTCAGACGGTGTGTATACTTGTCTTGGGAAAAAAGGTTGGGGGGGGGGGTAGGTTGGTTCATCTTTCGGCGCCTTATTGCTTACCCCATCAAAGAAGTGTCGGAGACGTCAACATGTCCCAGGAAACAGCTTGGATCTAAGCTACTCTTTTCCTCAGGTGTACTGTAAAGTATCTGCTGAGGCTTGCGAGCTGTCACACTTCATCAGGCCTGTTTAGTTGCTCCTCTCCCTCAATCTCCATTGTAGCGCTTCACATCAGAACCTCTCCGGCTGTCCTTTTCCCTTAAATCTGAGACTCTGCCTTCAACCCCACCCTTTCTCCTACATTCAATAATTCATCCTTCCTCCGCACCAAGCGTATTTGTTTTTATTTAAAATTCAGAGACGTCTTGTCCGCTAACACTCCCCTCTCCGTCTCCTGGGAAGACATGCAATAGGCTGATGGCTTGTATCGATCACTTGCAGCTAATCATTCCACACCGCTTCCACCGGGAGCAGCCCAGAACCATTTTCCTTCTCCTTTTCCTTTAATTAGTGCTAGGACCCTGTGGGCCCTAATCTATGAGTCCTACTCTGATATTCCTCTGATGTGTGCCGCTTTGATTTCTCTGACCCTACAAGGAGCGCTGGGATCCAGGGATGCTCTCGGAATCTTAATGCAGCCTCTGTGTGAATGTGAGAGAAGGTTGAAGAAAATTAGCAAGGGATGATAAGAGCAATGATTAAGTTGAGTCTCTACATTTATCCTCCTTTTAATCATGAGTCTGCTGCTCATTTAGTCGAGGTGTGATTTCTTCATGATTCGGGAAGCATAACCGATCATTAGCACAAAAGCAAAAAAAAACGTCTAACGTATGTCAGTATTACACTTTAAATATTATCTGTCTTTATTCTTAGGATTCCTCTGTGAATAGTTAGGCTTCTTTATGTCCTTACAGATTGAAAATATTTTCTAAGAGTAGAATAATTTTAAGTCATTTCCTGTGAAAAGAACAGAGAATCTGCTCATCGTGAAATCTTTGGTCAAAGGTATTTGTTAATTATTCAGACAACACTTTCTTTTTTGGTAGGTATTTGTCGCCATTGTGGATTTCGCGGTTGATCTTCAATCATCTACTGTATGTAGTTTCTTCCTAACACAGCCTTGGGATGTTCTGAATATCTGATATATCAGTTGTATTGTATCTATGGCATGCTGTCTGAATCCATGCAGAATGTATAATGCGAGAAATGGCACTTCAGACAGGCGCCTGCTGCTCTAATACCTTCGACTTTCAGCTGTGCATAAAAAATGGATGTGAAGGATGAAAGCAGCGATCAGAGTCTATACATCTGATAAACTCCATTCAGCTTCAAAACTTGAAAAAGGATCTGTTCTGCATAATTGTAGTAACAATGGTGATAAATATGTTGCTAGCTTTGAATGAAACTTGCTGACATTCATCACTGTGTTTTTTTCTTTTCTTCTGGTGTTCCTGAAGCTGCTAAACTATTGTTAAGAGAAAAAAATATTGTGGTGTAACTACGGCACATATACACAGAGCAGATGGTAGAATGCAAAAAGTGCAAAAAGTTAGAATAATTAACCACAAGGACATAAAGGTACTCTGGAAGAACTCTATATATATATATATATATATATATACACACACACACACACACACCTTTCTCCACATACTCCAAATGCTGTCGAGTAGATGTCAGCTTATCATTGTATATAAAAAGTTTCAGAAAATATCTGAATAGGCCTTTAACGTAACATACAAATCAAAATGGATGAATATCCATTGTACCTCCTTCCTTTAAGGTATGATCTATCCTTTAGTCAATTATAAATACATAACCTTGTGTCATAAGCTACACAAGCAAGTCTATTAAAGATTCCTTAAATACACAACATGGGTTGATGATTTAGCTATACTGATAGTACAATGTTAAATGGCTTGATTATACGTGTACCCCTGCATAGACTCTAATACACATCCTTCCACAATTTCTAATTGCTGAAATACAATGTAAAATTAGCTTATACAAGCCTCCTGGCTAGAACGATTAACTAGCCTCTCAAAACTTCTGTCCGGTCTGGCTAACTTTAACCATGAAGATTATTCACATGAGATATATATATATATATGAATTTAGTCTCTTCAAGGGACTAAAGCCTGTACTGTTAGCTTATGTTAGCCAGCTCGATGGCTTTAGAACTGAGAATAAACATTTATTTAGCTAACTAAATGTAACTAGCTTTATTTGTAACTATACCTATCGGATTAGCTTGCGTTAATAAGTGAAGAAATTCTGTCAAGTCAGCTTATGTTGGCTTACTGGATAAGAGTGGACAAAGAGTTAATAATTTCTCCCAGAAACCCAGTCAGATTAGCTCATGCTAGCAAGCGGCCTACTAAAATATGTATAAATACACATACGCACACGACTGCCAAGATCGTCCTTTCTCTTGACTTCTAGATGGATTCAAAGAGACACTTCCAGTGGTCTGTGAAATGTAGACGGACATATGTGGAAACATTTTACTCGGTAAGGGAGAAATTGTCCAAACTGTTTGTTTAAAATTGTCTGACAGCGTATTTCATGGTGATGAAAACCAGGACACATCTACAAGACAACAAAACAGCTCATATCACTAAAGTGGACTGAGTCTGGGAGATGATCCAAAACCAAAGAGTACTGGAAGCTGTTAACAAGTCAGCGACTCGGCATCTGTGGAAATTCCCATCAACAGCGCATGCAGTAGAAACTCCCTGGAAGCTCATTAAGAGCTGCAGGTCTATGCTGTTAAAGGACAGTGGATATGTCCAATAGCAAAGACAGAGTGCTGTTGGAAGGATTGCTGAGAATCAGCCCATCCACAGAGTAATGCTTCCCTGTAGCCCGGTACGCTTAATGCCCACTCAGCGTCTTGGTGAGCTAGACACCACTATCGAGCGTGTTTATTGTAGCCTGCACTCCCCTCATTTGAAACGATATAGGCTGACTGTTCCTATTGATCTTGGTGGAACGCTCTCCTCGGAGCCTGCCTGCTATATTAAGCAATCATTCGTCCTGCTGATGACAAAGCGTCTTCCCAAGGCAGTGGCCGGACCTCTAATAGGCTGGATATTATTCATGTTAATTGATTGGGTGACAGTGGCAGGCCAAGGAGAGGAGAAATTATGGCCCTTCTGAGAGGAAATCAACACAAGTGGCAGTAATTAGAGACAAGAGAAACTAGCTTTAATTGAAAAAGCTTCAGTCTGAAGAAACAAGTGGAGATGGGGGGGGGGGGGGTAATAAAAGACTGCTTTTCCGCAGCAATTAAAAGGTGCCAAATCCTATTGAAATGACAGAATCCGGCCTAATCTGTGTGCCGCGGCGTGCGTTTGTTTTCCTATGTAACAACTGTGTACACCGAGCACATGTGGGTCCACAAAGGAAATTTTTCAAGATGTATTTGATTAAGCAGAAGAGCACTGTGACTTCTGGACTGCTTTTCACATCATCTCCTCTGAATCATAGTCCTGCCAAACACCAATAAATCAAGTCGCACAGAGGGAGAGTGCACATCTGGGGCCCATAAAGGACGCTGTAGTCACGCATGTTTGGATATTCAAGCTTCTTGTATTGCTGTTGATTAGGGGATGCATGGTAGCCATTCAGATGGCAGATATTGGGAGAAGAGACCAAAGAGATGTCGATATTTGATATTCCTGCCATTTGGAAAGAAAGTGATTACTAATCCTTCATGCATCGTTATCCAGCTGGCTGAGTTTGCGTGTGTGGATCTGATTGGGTGTGCATCTTCCAGCTTTTGAGGTCACTTAACTGTTTGCATTCTCATAAGATTCCAGTAGGCCAGTGTTCTGTGTCACCAGTTCTTGAGTGCAGTATTTATTTATTTTATTTTACATTATACTACAGAATTGATGAATTCTGATACGGACGAATTTTGTAACAGTAAAAAAAATTGTTAGCCGGAAGAAACTCCTGTGATGTAAGGAATAAGAATACTTATTACAAAAGGCAAGTCCAAATCATTTTATGTCAATTTTTATAACATCCCAGACCTTTAAAATTCATGTGAATGTTTCTTCATTTCAGGTTTCTGTTTTCAATTTCCTGGCCTGGAAATGAACTCCGCCTCTTTTCTCGTAAAAAAAAAATAAAATAAAAAAGCAACTGACTAGGCATAATAATTTCTACTAACGGGAGTTGTGGGGGGGGGGGGGCATGTCAAATTTTCAATGTTTGCGTTACAATTGCGATTTGCCTTAAAGTCAGCAGTGGGCCTAATGACAAATGAAACTGTTGCTTTACTGTTGACTTGAATAACAAACTGCTTTTGTCGTCTCCATACAACAAAGTATATTAGCATATAATTATTCGCATCCCTTTTGAGCTGGGCATATTGCTTTTTAAATACGTTTAATGAGATTAGCAGATTCTCTGTTTTTGAATATTTGAGTCCCTAATCTATCCCCCAGGAAGAGCAGTCAGAATAAGTGAAGCTTGTCTAAACATTAGGCTTCAAACCTCAAGGTGGCTGCGTTAACTGCCTGTCCAGTGGGAGAAATGATTTGGCTGTAGGGGCCTGAGAACTATTATGCACATGTCATTTGTGGTCTTTGCAGATTTTTGGCATGAGCCGAGCAGAAAATCCCATTTACGCTCGACACCAGATTATACAGCCTGGCAGAGAGCTAATTTGCTAATGGATGTTTAGCATTGTTTGCTTTGCGTGAAGGTTCGTTATGAATAGCTGCTACGAGTGTAAGAGAGTCCGATTCCTTCAAAGACATCTCAGGTTTGCCTCTTGCTTGCGGTACCAACCTTCTGGACGTGGCCCACTGTAAGGTCATACACCTGCCTGATGGAGGTCTTTTGCTCATGCTGAGTGAAGGGTTAAGAGGCTCTGTAGGAATTTTTCTCCTTTTAAGACGCCCTTCGTCCTTTTTCACAGCCGAGTAGTGCTGAGTGGTACCCCTGCTCCACGTTTAACAGCACGGATCATTTACACAGACACAGAGCTAATTTTCATAATGTTTTCTTTATTATCAGAGGGAGAAATTAACCCAGGAATATATTTACATACCAGGCGCGAATGGTAACAGCTGGCTAATTGCCTGTTAGATGATTAATAAGCTTACAGAGATGCTAATGAATGGAATACTCAGTGTTTCAAAGGTGCTCTGGTGGTGCGCTTGTTTTGGCAGCTTAATTACGAAGATAATTATGTACTTGTTGCATCTGCTCTCAAGCAACCATCAAATATCAAGGAATATGAAGTTCAATTCAATCTTTAAGAGCTAATGAAGCTGAAGTGTTGACACTTGCAGTTGCTCGAAGGAATACAAGACTGTTTGTGGGTTATATCTCAATTTTTGCCTGCTCAATTCTTTGTATTCTTATTGCTGGGGGGGGGGGGGGGGGGGGG
>JAOVYU010000042.1:6947078-6957541 GCA_025674565.1 Synodontis membranacea | reverse complement strand
ATCCATTTATTATAAGCCTTAGATAATGTACACCGTCAAATTATAAGATCCTCTGTTACTATAGGAACAATAATATATTAATATGAGCACATTAATATGAAACTATGGTTTGAATTCCAGCCAGAACTAATGACAGAGTTGCTGTTTAAGAAAGTAATACTTAAAAAAAGAAGAAAAAAAAACTCCTGACCAATCCGATGTGATAATTCAACAGCACTGTGGTACAGAACCTTGTAAAAGGTCACAATATGTGATGTGGGTCAGACTGTATGCATGTGCTCTCCCATACACACCCTGTCTGTCCTCCTTCGCCTGTCTCACTGTAGCGCAGGATAGCAGTGATGTCTCTCTCTCTCACACACATACACACACACACACACACACACAATGCTATACCGCCACTCGGGTGGCCACAGGCTAATTTAATTTTGGATTGAGGGTGTGGCATCTCTGTTGTGTCTTTTCTGGTTGGAACTTTGTTTATGTCCATGTTTCTCAGCACCCGACCAAAAAAAAAAAAACAAAAAAAAACACCACAATAACACACAACACACTCCCGCACACATCACACTGAGCTGGCTTCCTCTACCACCACTCCCACCAAGTGTATCATTATCTGACAAGCAGGACAATTTCAGACTGTAATTTCTCCCAAAGTAGTGTCTCCACAAGGGCGATCTCCATCTTCCTGAGTCTCCGTCGGCTGTGTATGGGAGTGTAGCGAGACACACAGGAGAGGATAACAGGATAGCATTGTGGAGGTCCTTTGAGGTCCTGCCAGAGTCTGAATGTGGATTCTGAGGGATTGTTTGGGGTTTTAAACTGATGAGTGGTTGAGTTCTCCAGCACAATTCATGTGAGACAGACCTAAACAAAGCACTGAAATGATTATCCAGATGTTTCCTCTTACACGGCACCACTGCTGTGGGGTGTTAAAGGTGAAAGGGAACCCAAGCTCTTTCTCAGGTTTTGCTTTTTTGTGGGGACGAGCAGGAAGCGCACCGGCTTTTTATATGACTGATACGCAGGAAGCTAGATGCTTTTGACTTTCACTTCAAACACGCCGAGGTACAGAGAGAAGAGTGACAGACAGGTAGATACAGAGGGTTGAGATATGTGAAAAGCGAGGCAGGTAGGCAGACAGTTAGACAGACTGAAATAAAATCTGTCAGTGAGGTGGGGAGGGTAACTGCTTATATTTTTAGCGTCATTTTAATAAGGAGTTTCTTTTCGGGTTTCAGCGTTTGCGTTATTCCATGATGCATTGTCTGTGTGTTTCAGTGTTTATCACATGTTGCAGTGTTTCAGTTGTAACATGATGCAATGTCTGGGTTACGTTTCCATATTTGTGTTATTACATGTTTCAGTGTTTGTGTTATTACATGGTGCAATGTCTGTGCTATTGTGTTTCAGTATTTTTGTTATTTACAAGATAGTGTCTGTCTTGCATTTAAGGAGTTGTGTTTTTGCATTGTACAATATCTGTTATTGTGTTTCAGTATTTGTGTTATTACATGATGTAATGTCTGTGTTATTACATTTCAGTGTTTGTGTTATTACATGGTACAGTGTCTGTGTTATTGTGTTTCAGTAGTTGGTGTTATTACATGATGTAATGTCTGTTATTACATTTCAGTAGTTGTGTTATTACATGATGTAATGTGTGTTATTACATTTCAGTATTTGTTATTACATGGTACCATGTCTGTGTTATTGTGTTTCAGTATTTGTGTTATTAAATGATGTATTGTCTGTGTTATTACATTTCAGTAGTTGTGTTATTACATGATGCAATGTCTGTGATATTGTTTCAGTAGTTGTGTTTTTTACATGATGCAATGTCTGTATTACATTTCAGTAGTTGTGTTTTTACATGATGTAATGTGTGTTATTACATTTCAGTAGTTGTTATTACATGGTACCATGTCTGTGTTATTGTGTTTCAGTATTTGTGTTATTACATGATGTATTGTCTGTGTTATTATATTTCAGTACTTGTGTTATTTCATGATGCAATGTCTGGGTGATGTTTGGATAGTTGTGTTATTACGTGTTTCAGTATTTGTGTTATTACGTGATGCAATGTCTGTGTTACATGTTTCAGTATTTGTGGTATTACATGTTTCAGTGTTTTTGTTGTAACATGATTTGCAGTTTGTATTATTGTACAGTGTCATGTTTGTTATTACCCATTACCATGTTTGTGTTATTACATGTTGTAATGTTCCTGTTATTAAATATTGTAGTGTTTGTGTTACTCCGTTTGTTATTTCATCTTTCAGTGGGTTTGCTATCACACATGCAGCGTTGTGTGCTTCATTGTTTGTGTTTTTACATGATTGAGAGTTTTGTTATGCAGTGTTTGCTATTACACTTTGCTTTGTCTGTTTTATTACATCCTGCAATGTCCGGGTTGTTAAATGTTGCAGTGTTTGAGTTATAACACAATACTGTGTGCCATTACATGTTGCGGTGTTTGCATTATTTCCTGTCTCAGAGTTTGTTTTGTTACATGATTCCGTGTTTGTGTTATCACATGTTGTTTCAGTTATTGAACATTACAGTGTTTGGGTTATTGCATGTTGCAATGCTTATGTTAATCCATGTGGTAAAGTTTGTGTTATTGCGTATTCTGTTGTTTGTTATTATATGCTTCAGTGACTGTGCTATTACACTTCGCAATGTCTTTGTCATTACGTGTTTCGGTGTTTGTGTTATTACGTGATTGAGTGTTTTGTTATTAAATTACGCAGTGCTTGTTATTACACTTTGAATTGTCCGTGTAATTGCATCTTGCACTCTTTGTGTTATTATACGGTGCAGTGTTTATTACATGTTGCAGTATTTCTGTTTTTTCTTTTTATCTTGTTTAACTGAATAAGGGTTTATTTGTGTTTTCTTATCTCGTTTTACTGCATTTTTTGTGTTACTAGATGTCAGTATTTATGAATTTCAAGTTATAGTTTTTACATTAATGCAAGTTGTAGTGTTTGTGATATGAAACATTTTAGGGTTTGTTTTATTACACGGCGTGGTTTCTGTTATGAAATTATGACGTTTCAGTGGTTTTGTTATAACATGATGCAGTTTGTGTTATTGCTTTTTTTTTTTTTCCCCCTTTTTCTGTTATTACATGATTAAACAGCGGTGGTTGTAGAGAGGTGGTGTGTTGGAGTTACACTTCTAGCAGCCATATCTGACTATTCTGGCTTTGCTAAAAAGTCCTGATTCTGTAAATTCAAGACTATTATTCTTGCTCACATTTGAGTTATTAGTTTCCCAAAATGCCACTAAATTGCTGTGTAATTATTAATCAGGGTGCAGTCCTGCCTCAACCCCAGTGTTGCTGGGATAAGCTCTGTGTATATGACCAGGATAAAGTGGTTACTGAAGATTAATGAATGAATGAAACACATGATTTATGGATAACTGTGAATTATTCAGTAACAGCAGTGAAACTAATGTGAAACTCATGTAGAAATGTGAAATGTACGATCTCTCGGCTAGGTCGTATCCTTACACGGGTTTTCATACCACCGCTACGCAGACGACACTCAACTCATCCTCTCCTTCCTTCCCTCCCTCCCTCAGACACTCGTGTTTCTGCTCGGATCTCAGCACGCCTGGCAGATGTCTCGTCATGGATGGCAGCTCATCAGCCGAAAGGCAATCCTAACAAAACTGAACTGCTGTTCATCCCAGGTGACTCTTTCCCAATCAGGATCTTGTGATCTCCCCGGACAGCTCTCAGATCTCCACTTCTGTCACCGCACACGACCTTGGGGTAAGCATGGACACGTTTCCTCTCACACTGCTAATCTGACACACTCATACGGATTTCTTCTTCATAACATAAGACGAATTTGTCCATTTCTATCCACGCAGGCCACCCGGGTGCTTGTTCAGTCCCGTGTCATTTTGAAACTGGACTACTGCAAATCGCTCCTGACAAGTCTGCCTCTGAGCACCATTTGACCTCTGCAATTGATCCGGAATACACCTGTATGACTCGGTTTAAGTTCTCATACACCACGCCATTGCTATACTCCCTCAACTGGCTTCCTTTGGCTGTCTTTAAAACACTCATGTTTGCTTACAAAACCAAAAATAAACCAGCACACACCTACCTCGAAGCACTTATCACACCCAGACCTGCACCACAGTATCTCTGATCCTTTAGCACTGCTTCACTGGTCCCACCATCTCTCAGGGTACAAGGAAGAAATACATCAAGACTCTTCTCTGTTCTGGTACCCAAGTCCAAACAGCTGGCAGACAGAGTCACTGGCAGCATTCAAATGACATCCAAATACCAACCTTTTCCTGAAGTGCATCATAACTGAGCGTTTATACGTCCAGTTGTGTCTAGATCGCACATATGCATGGATTTTAAACAATTTCACGTAGCAATATTAATCCAAAGACTGATTCATGGTAGCATTTTAGTAATTTCTTTGAAAATAGTCAGCAAATAAAGTCCACAAATTAGCTTATGTTAATATTTACCTAATGCTTTCATGATGATGAATTAAGACATGCAATGATCTTCAGCGCACAAGGAAATAAGGAAGTGTACACATTGACAGGCCTATAAGACAAATAAAGTCAAATATGAATTAGCATTAATGAAGGTCATAGTGTTTTAACAGCGGGAACAATGTGTTCCTGCATCCCTGGATAAAGGAGAAAGAGTACAAAGGTGAATTAAATATACAGTGAATCTGTGGCAGACCTGCTGGAAATGAAGATATCTTCAAAGACAGGGAGAGACAGAGAGACAGACAGACAGTGAGAGAGAGAGAGAGAGAGAGAGAGAGAGAGAGAGCACACATGGAAGTGCTCCCTCTGTGTCTAATCCTAATTGGAGTCAGGCAGAAGGCAGGCACACTGCTGGAAGTGAAGATTGCAGCCTCTGAAGGATCACGCGTTGAGGGTGATGAGCTAAGAGGGCGGCCTGCAGTTTACTGCCTCCTCATATGTGTACTCATATGCCCTCTGGATTCCTTCAAATTAACAGTTCCCTCTGAATAGCAGTGACGAATACTGTAAATGAAAAGGCAGCTTGGGTGAGTTTAAAACCGTTACCCGAATGTGACAATTATGCACTGGTACACGCAGCAAACACGCAACACTAGAGCTGCAGTCTAAGTACTTCTTCCTCTCCCTCTCAATCTCTCTCAAACTGTTTGGCAAAGGCAACCCAGTGTTAAGTGGCTTTTCTAGTTTATCTTAAGAGGTCAGTGGGAAAAATAAAACATCACTCGAGATGTGCAATTACAGCCCTCCAACATGACAAGCGTCTGCTCTGCTCTGACTCCCCCACCCCCCTATCCCTTCTTTCTTTTTTAAAGCGGTTCCCCTTTTTAATGGCTGGTTCTTGACACTGCGTAAACAAACATGGAGGGCTAGCGGTGTGGTGTGTATGTGTGTCTCTTCAGGCACAGCCAGCGCAGGCAGTAGCAACAGCGACGGCGGTTTCGTGGTGAGTGAATTACAGCCTGCTGCAAAGCTGTGGTTTTTCCTGCATGCACGCACACACACATACACACACACTGAGCCTGACGTGGTCTGTGTGATGCTCCATTGACTCACTGCTCTCTCATTAAAGGCTCCTATTTCATAGGCCCTGGTGCAGAGCGTCGCTGTAGGCCACAGACAAGAACACACACGCACCAATGATGTGCACTCTTACTTGGGTGGGCCCTGGGTAAGAACCTAAGCTCCTGTAGATTCAGCTTAGCCACAGGTGCTGCTCTGTTCTGTCTGTGTGGGCAGCGTGACTATACACACACAGTGGCTCATTACTAAACTGTTTTCACTACAGCCCTGGACGTAAACTCGGCCAGATTTATTGGAGTCTGTCGTCTGCCTGCCTTTCTGGCATGTGCTCAGTTGTAGTTGCGGAGAAAGAAATTAAGCCACGTCCGACCACACCGTAAACACAGGGTTGATGTTGGAAGCATGAGAAGCACATAATGATGGAGTTTATCCATTAGACCTAATTTGTGGGGAGACTTTTGACCCTTACTACTGTTGATTATGAAATTTTGGCTGTGGTTAACGTAAGCTAGCTGTTTTGAAACCTTAAAACCACCCCCATCCCCAAATCACACACCTATGATAAAGTGGATGAATGTTAGCTTTTTTGGATTGACACATATCTTGTCCTGAATGGTTAGTCATCCACATCATAATTTTTTTTTTCTCCTGTTTACAGCCAAGGTAGACAGTTGACAAGGTTGTTTTTTTTTTGTTTTGTTTTGTTTTTTGTTTTTTTTTTGTTTTTTAAATATATATGTGTGTTTTGGCAGACAGCCAAAAAATTATGAAGGACATGACCGTTGGGAAGGGTGATCCCAGACCAGTGTCCAATCCAGGTACGCAAACCCCTTCACCGTGACATGTTCTTGATTCATGAAGGGGTTTTCCCAGCCCACTATACATATTTACGTTTTCTTCAGATTAGATATCTGATGGGTTTTCCCACACCGCAATACATACAGTATATGCATAATTGCTAGAAGTGTTCTTTGATTCCATATTTAACAAGCCAAACATAGGCACCTGGCGGCAAATGAATGTGTATCAAACAGGAAGCGTAACAGAGAATTCGGCTATATTTTTAGCCCAGTTGTGCCGTTCTGCTCCTCTTAGTGCAGGCAACAGTAAAAGTTTCGTAAGGTACAAGTGAGAACAACATCAGAGCGTTTTCTCAAACCGATACTCCGCTCTGTATGTCTTGCAGACAATAGATTTGCTAACGGCTAGGTTTCGGTGTCTGCACCTCATGGCTGTGGTTATAGTTAAAGCTGTTGAGTGGTCTGTTTGTGTTCCACTGCAGAAGTGCACAAGCGCTGTAAGCGATACAAATTTTAGACTGCGGTCAATCTGTGGTGTTCCAAGACATGCAGCAGCCCTGCTAATCTGTGACGCACTTCCTGTGTAGTGCCATTTTCTGTTTCTCAAAACTCTTGACCTCAGCACCCACTTCCTGTTTGAAATGAACATATTCTCCCAGGGAGAGTGGAACATGGAGGCGGTAATGTGTCCTCAAAAGACAGAAAGCGAGCAAAACAATGTATATTCTTTGCTTTCTGCTGATTCTCGGAACTGATATACGTACATGTTTAGATTGCACATATGCATATGCACAATTACCAACCACTGTTCTAATTCATTGCTGAAGGAACCTATAGAGCAGCCACGTCATATTTTATGGAAGTTTTATTCAGGTTTTTGTTGTTTCTAATTCCAACCTATATGTTGGTGCTAATTTATAAATAATCGTTTTTCTTGTCTTTGGATGATGTATGTCAGCAGAGAGACGTGTCCGCTCCTTCGCTGTGCACTCAGCATACAGTGCAAGTGAGTGAACATACTTTCTTTCCTAGTAGCAACGCAGCAACTAAATCCCTCGATTAAAAACAACGCTCTCCCTAACTACACACAAATGTGCACAACCAGAAGTTATAAAACACTGATTTAAAAAAAAAAAAAAAAAAAAAACAGCTGCTTGTGTTGACATGTATAGTGCTTCTGAGATTTTTTTGGAGCCTACTATTAGCCAGTTTATAAGAGTAAGCTACATTGCAATTAAACTGTTGAATTGTTGATAAACTGTTCCTCATATTGAGCCACGTTCAAAAGACCATGGAGAAAGTTCTTTGCATTCAGGGTCAGTTTATGCACATGCTTAGGTTGATTTCTTTAGGCCCTGTTTATACTTGGTTTTACAATGCACCTTGAGCGATCGGGTCACAAGTGGGGAGCCAAGATGCTTCACTGTTTATACCTGTGTCTATCATGCGTCTCCATGGTGTCCAACTGACCACTTGTGTCCATATTTGGTTTCTGCCCATGTAATTCCATATATGTTCCATTTGTTATTTTCATACATTACGCCAGCGGTCCCCAACCGTTCTTGTACCGCGGACCGGATTCATGCATGAAAATTTGTCCGCGGACCGGGTAGAGGCGCAGGGGGGGTTCGCATAGCAGGTGTGGAGCTGTTGCAATGAACCCGTAACTTAGGTAGGAATCTTGGTATTTTCATTTTAATGCAGCTTTCTTTTTGCTGGCAGTCTGTTTCCCTTCTGCTGTCCCATTCTTTGCTTGTTCCTTCCCGAAAAAGCTCTCCAGTGAATTTTGTTTTTTGGCTCATTTTTTTTCAAGGATTAGCTTGTGTCACTGTTGATCGTGCCAGAGTCAAGTGCAGTAGTGAGGCGAGGGCGGAAACAGTTGCTTTTCAAAATAAGATCTGGAAAACTAATGAAAGAAAAATAACCATCATTTTAACCACAAAATTTTTTCTTTGCAGCCCGGTACCAAATGACCGGGGGTTGGGGCCTCTGCGTTACACTACAAAAGATACGTTGTCCAATGCATCCCAGCTCAGCTCAGGTTTAAGTGGTTTGAATGAATGTCTCGAATGCATCTTGGTGGTTGTTTACACTTGTAATAAGTGCAGTCCACTGATCCAGGCACCCGAGGTGCATTTATCTCTTGAAGTTCGTTTTAAAAAAAACACAACCATGTCATGTTACTGAGAAACCGTAAAGCGCAAAGTCCTCTGTCCTGAAGACTTTCCAGAGCTTCTGTAAATGTCAAATAAATATCTCTTATAAATAAAACATCACCATATAAATTTTCTTTGTTAAATAACAGTTTTGATCCATTTATTATTTTTGATTATACTTAGACTTCACCATTCAAGTACATTCATATAAATCGATCATTTAAATTACACCTGGAAGTACTGACCAATCAGATTTCATAATTCATTGGACTCTAGTGTAAAGGGGAAAAAAAAAAAAAAAACAGTACGATGGGAATCTTACCGCATCTAAAACGTGTACTAACGTGAAGAAAAATATATATGAAATATAAAAATCATTGTTATTTTAAAATAACTTCTAGTGGCTGCTTATAAGATACACAACCTTTCATGTAATATGATTCCACCTAAAGGATTCAGGTGGCTTGTCTTTCAAGCATCTCTCAGAGAAATATAGTTGTTTACATCCAGTAACTAATTAGCAGCCCTCAGTGAGTGGTTTTGATGCAGCTCTTTGCAGCTGCTCCTTCACTGGTCCCTGAAGCTCATTATCCATAGAGCTGTTGTGTAGTCAGCATCCTCTAGACACAATGCATTTGCCAGTGATGAAACACACACACACACACACACAACCCCTTGGCCAGAAATGAGAAGGTGATGCATGTGTAAAAAGCTGCGGTAAGTGTTAGTGCTGTGTCATTGGGTGGTATGGATTTATTGGCCTGTCCAAGAGTGGAAAAAAAGGCTAGGGAAGAGAGGAGAAGGGACAAGCAGCTCGGCACATCCTTACAGTCGATTGCTCACTGGAGCTGAAAATGTGTTTTCAGATCTGGGTTTGACATGCCTGCTGTCCCGCGGGGAAAGAAGGGACGAGCGAGGTAAAGAGAGAGAAAGAGACACAGCGAGAAAAAAGAGCACTCAGACCAAACATATCAGGGGTGACACAATGTTTTGGGAAGATCAGAATGTGGATCTTTTGGGGAGAATGCTGGGAGAAAGAGACTGTGACATCGGGGACATTGGGGACATCACGGACATGAGGGACGCAGAAACCCGTGCGGTGTGCGATTGTGTCTGTGAATCCATGCAGATAATGGGCATGTGCTCAGGGCTCAGTAAGATGGCCTGCATGTATGATAGACAGTTAAGTCACACTGTGTGAGTTGTTGTGTTGAGCCTGAGTTGTCAGACTGAGAATGCTCAACCTGTCAGAGACACTCCACACGTCAGTAATTGCCATGCAGACGGGCAAAGTGGAGAATGTACCCATCATGCTTTTGTTCTTCCAGTGCACTGGCAATCTACTCAGACAGTAGATCCAAGAATCTATGTCAAATAAGGCAGACACATACACTACTGTATAGGTTAACATTTGGAGTATGTCATTTCTCTGTCAAGAGCAGAATATAGATGAAGATAGGGGGGGAAAAAATATGTTTTAATTCAGAATTAAGAATTCAGGATTAAAATTTGGACAAGCTCCAATTTAGTAAGATAATTTCCGGTGACGAACTCTGAATTTTGGATTCCAAGTCCAGGATAACTCTGGACCCTTCCACACTGCTGCTCCTGTCTCATGGTAGCTTTGGCATGGAAATGTGCGATCTTATTCCAATCTACAAACACAATCATGGCCTTACATGCTAAAATAGGCATGTTTAGCTTTTATTAAAGCCAAATGGAAAATCTTTGGTTTTATTACATATTATTTAAAAAAAAAAAAAAAAAAAAAAGCAATTATTTATTATATGTATAAATAATAGACATGAATGCACCCTGAGGTTTACGAGTCTTAGGGACCCTGTGGTATTAGGCTACCAGTCTTGTCACATCTAATATAACTCCATAAAGATGGCCCACCAGACCCCACAAAGATTTAACTTCTCTACAACAGGAACCATAAGTACTA
>JAOVYU010000042.1:6735293-6746906 GCA_025674565.1 Synodontis membranacea | reverse complement strand
TATATTCTCGGGCACAGATGAGCTAAAGTAAACAGCTCCATGATTTCTGTAGTAAAGATGACTCCATGTGCAGTCCTGTAGAACTAAATTTATTTAAGTACATTTAAAACAACTCTAATTTACTATATATAAATTGTTGATGACCTTCAATGCTATTAATCACATATATTATTGGTTCTCTATTTTCTTTAACTTGTATCATTCGTTGGCAGCTAAACTTCTCTAGTGCACTCTGTCTCCACTCCAACAAATCTTTCCCTTTAACTGGTGGACAACTGCTTTGCACTTCTGTCTCATTTAAAGGAACTGTTTGCATTTTTCAGCACCCTCTGCTGGACAAGAGATTTTTTTTTTTTCAATTGCAAAGAAAACACTCATGAACTTAGCTTGCTCCACTCACCTCACCCAATCTGACCCCAGTCCCTCGGCTTTAAGGAAACGCAGTGGGGATCATTTCCATGTCAAAGAAATATAAACCGAAGCCTAAAATGAAGAAACCGCCAAACATCTGTTGTATTGCAGCATTGCAGATCTGTTTTTTTTTTTTTTTTTTTTTTTTTTTACAGTATCTGTGAAATGTTATAAATATTACACCACTTGAATATTACAAACCGCACCTATGATGCTACAGCATGATCTGATCTGATCTGCTCTGGAATGGGCGGAGCTAATTTTAGGCCATTACAGAGTAAATGCAAACGGAATGAAATAATGAAATGCCACAGAATGCAATAAATAATGAGAGATCCATTGCGTAGAAATTTTTGTTCAAATTTGTGAAAGTGTTGTATGCATAAATACGCAGTAGGTCTAGAGACACTTGGGGGGGGGGGGGGCCTCAAAGTGCACCTTTAAAAGATGTACTCTTGGATTTTATGCTGCTTTGGTTATTAGCTTATAAAAAAATAGTGCTAATGTGCAGTTTAATTGTACAAGATACACCCCAGAAGCAAACGAAAGATGAAATTGTTTGCCAGGGTCACATGAGAGCTAATCACTTCCATTTATCAGAATGCCACAGCGCCTGTTCGACTGCCCAAAATGCTCGTGCCATGTTCCAACATTAACAGGCATGACAGAAAGATAACCGCATATTTAGGCAGTAATTAGTGCGTGTTTGAGTGTGTGTGTGTGTATGTGTGTGTGTGTGTGTGAACTGCAGAGAGCAAAAGGCCTGCCTGATATTTGCTGGAGCCCGGTTTAAAGGCACTGCTGGGTAAACAGACTGGGGAAGGTCAATATTATCATAGGCTGCTCTGAGAACACTGGGCCTGTGGGGCTGCGGGAGGAACTGACAGCTGCTTCCCTTTTCACTCGCACTACACACTGATCAAACACGACACAAGTCCTAGGGTGGTAATTCTTCAGAATGTCAAACAAGGCAGTGTTTATTTTATTTTTCCCAGGACACATTTTTTTTTTTTTAAACAACTTTCAGACCTAACAGGACCTAACAAACACCCAAAGTGTATGTGTGTGTGTGTGTGTTTTTTTTTTGTTTTTTTTTTAAATATCCACCTAGAAATGACTGAATATGAAACTCCCAGTTTATGCACAGATCAGAAGGACGTGGAGATTACTTGCACTGTGTGGTAATGAGGAATAGATTAGGATGGTGCTGACCTGCAACAAGAGCGTTCATTGCGGAAGGCTAGAAGGGGAAGTAAATATGGAGCGGTACAATGCTGCCATCTCCTGGTAGGATTTATTAAAGCGTCCCAAGTCACATCAGTCATTTTATGTGTTTGTCTTGATATACATGTACACTCTCTCTTGAGTGCTGTCTGTCTTTACATATACACACTGGCCACTTTAATAGAAACACCTGCACATATATGCAATATCCACTCAGACAATCATGTAGCAGCAGAACAGTGCGGAAAATCACGCAGATACTGGTCAAGAGTCTCAGTTAATGTTCACACCAAACATCAGAATTGGGAAAAATGTTGACCATGGCATAGATGTTTTTACCAGATGGGTTGTTTTGTGTTTTTCAAAACAACAACAACAAAAAAATACTGTTCTGTAGTGTTTATGGGGGAAAAAAAACAACAACAATAACAACAACAACAACAGTGCTGCTGCCACATGATTGGCTGATTTGATAATTGCATGAATGAAGAGTACTAGTGTTCCTATTAAAGTGACCAGAACTCATTTTTTCAGCAGTGATTATTTATGCAATAATTTTTTTCTTGCAAACTATTATTAGAATTATTATTCTGTGTCAATCCATGACCCAGGTAAATCCTTTTAATCCCTAAATTCCAGGCAGCGAGTAGATAGAAAAAGAGTGTAATGTGTATTTCCCCCTGAATTAACTCACTAGTAAGGAAAAACGAACAAAAAAAAAAAAAAACACAATCATTTTACTCTAACCTGTTTCCAAAACAGAGAGCTCTGTTTGAGAAAATACTATCACCGCATCGCATGACACCACAGAGGCAATCACTTTCTATATTTGTCTTTCTAGGAAGAGAATATTTCTACAATCCAGGCAGCATAATTCAAAGATAAAGAACATAATTCTTCTCTTGATCCTCACAAGATTTATTTCGTCTGACAGCACACAGTATGAATCTCTTCCTCGTTCCCTGTGTTTAAATAAAGTGACAGGTACAAACAGTCTCATAAAAGGGATCCGCAGACTCTTTATCATCGGGCCTTTTAAATATGTCAGTGTGTAGAGGAAAGAGCAGTTAATCTAAGCCAATAAGACTTTCTCAGCAGGGCATTAAAACACACAGACATGCTCACATGTGTGTGCCTGTGTTTGAGCATCTCCGCCTGCTTTGACATTCTTCATCGTCTGTCAACACGAGATGGAAAAGTGAGCAAACAGCATCAGTCGGAGTGTGTGCACGGCAAACGATGCCCTAACAGACTGACAGAGAAAGAAAGACAGAGCGAGCAGGCAGATTTGCATTGGGTCAGATCCCTGACAATCATTCTCTCTCTCTCTCTCTCTCTCTCTCTCTCTCTCTCTCTGGAACACATTTGCAATTCAAGACACAGACACTTAATATGGGATGGATTTTGATTAGCAGACATTCTAGTAGCTCTGTAGTGTTTAAAATTCGCTTACTAAAATCCATCTCATAATTTCAATCTCATCTCAGAGACTTGCAATTCTTGCAATTGACTGTAGAGTACAGTAGTGTTTATGGGCCACCTAAAGCTAAACGGAATGCAAACTCTGCATTAAAATACATACTTTATCTCTATGTACAATGTGGAAGGACCTACAGGGTTTCCTAAGGGTTCTTTGAAATACTGTATGGATGGTACTAGTTTCTTTGTTGTAGTACTCTAGACCGGTCTCGAGACCAGTGTTGTCTCAGAATCAAAATTATTTTGACTTGGCCTTGTCTCGGTCTCAGATATGGAAGACTCTGGGTTTTATTTCAACACCAGTCATGACCTACTCATCAAAACACCTCAATATTTAATGGCTTAATATTAATCTGTTTGTTAACATGGTACTGTGATTTAGTGTAAAACGTCCTGCTTCAAAGTTCAAATGTAAGCAATATGGTGCGTCTTATTTGAAAAAAAAAAACAAACAAACAAATGTTGCATTTGTTCCTTTTTTAATGGCCATCTATCCTTCCCCACATCCTTTTATTTGTTGTTGTTGTTGTTGTTGTTGTTGTGCAAACCACATCTGCCTGTACTCTATTCACTCCCAGTGAAGCTGTGTGTCTGGGCATGACTAAAAGTGATACTTTAAAAGCCCGTTGTACAGTGAGCATTAACTCAGCTTCCCTGTGTCTGTATTAGCTCTGTTTTGGGGGCAACAAAGGAGATTGTGCATTGGAAAGAGTTTCATGAATTAACAGCACAATATTGCAGTGAGACATTTGACTGGCTAAAATATTGAATTCCACCAAGACTGATGAATCTATATATAAAATTCTTTTCGCGTTTGAAACGGAAATTACGTTTGACCTGAAACAATGTGACTAGCGCTTACATCTAATCTAATCTAATCTAATTCTATTATATATAGAAACACTGTGTTTTATTTTTTTCCTTGCAGTGAGCGAAGTCACTGGGTAATCATCTACAGTAGTATATATATAATAATGGTACTCATTTCATTGCTGCATTTCAATGAAATATTAGCGAGCATAGTCTTAAGGCAATCTCCCTTGATTTAAACGGAATACTGTATAATCCTGATCATTTGATCGTCTGTATCCAAGAGATGAACCTGATAAAAGATGAAGTACACGTATGCAGCTGCTTTACCCCGACTTAAAGATATACACTAATGAAGAGGCAGAAACAAGAGCTAAATCGAAGCTGGACAGTAGAGGCTCATGAACGTAGATTTAGTAAACTATGACTTTAATAAATACTGTAAACTCAAGAGGTTAACTTGACTTTTGGTACAGGCTACTAGCTGCTGAATTTTTACAGTAACCCTATAATAGGCAGTTGAGAGCCAACAAACAGAGAGCCGTCCAGCATACACTCTAGCAGCTCTTTTCTAGTGGCTTTAGGCGCATCTTTGCTCAGCTGTGTTTGATACAGCAGCTGTGTTTCCTGTCAACGGTTGCCAGGTTTCAGCAAAGTTGTAATTTATTTATATGGCACATTTCTACACCAGGCTATTCAAAGCGCTTCACAAATAAAATGAAGATGAAAAGACAATAAAAATCGAATGCATTTGTGAACCATAAAATTCACTGAATACAGTATTCAGTTATAAATATAAAAAATAATGTATTTAAATAAAATTGATACATACTAAATAAAAAAAAATAAAGTGCAGGCCATTTTGTGATTTATAGAGAAGACAGAACACTTTGGAATCGAATCTGTAACTATCTGTAAGACTTTTGAATCTGGAACCCAGTGTAAGACTTTCAGACTGGAGCGATGTGCTCTGTTCTGGTGCGTTTGGTTAGAACTCTAGCAGCAGCCTTTTAAATGAGTCAAGATGTCCACTAGTTCTCACTTGGTCCTCTTAGCTGCTGAACACAGTAAGCTCGGTTTTGTCTGAAAGAAACTCTGACTCATTCGTGGTTTGTGATCGTTGTGAGAGTGACATACCTTATTTGTGCTTCATGTGCGTAACTGTGGCAAGCAATAACTAGACTGTACTCCTGTGCAATTTCAATGTGCAAAATATGCACACAGTGAAGGCCAGCAGTGTAGATAGGTTGGGTATAGGTCTCTTCTTCTGTGTGTTATGGAACAAGGTACCGTTGTTGAATAGTTTTATGACAGAATTGGCACTTTATATTGTTTTACTTACCATAATGAGTTATCGTTTCATATTGTAACGTGGGTGCTGATTCAGCGGAAGCCGACACAGATTTTCTGGGGAATCCCCAATGCAAATGGCTAGGAATCACTTCATTGAACACACAGTCCAATATCACATCAACACACATGCACGCACTCATTACTCATACATAACCCAACTGAAACCGGTGAACTCAACACACATTTCAAGAATGGTGAACACTTAGAACAAGCCCAGTGCATGCTGGGTAAACTCCGCCCCTCTTCCCACCAACTTCACTACAATATTAAATATGTCATAATGTCAAATGTCAGCATTTTGTTTAAATTGTCAGCATTTGTGTGTGTGTGTGTGTGTGTGTGTGTGTATTTATTTATTTTTTACTTTTTTTTACGTGCTTGCATTGTGAAAAAAAATCTATTTTTATTTACTTTATTTTCAATTTTAATTTTATTTGATTTATATCGCAATTTTAACAACAGACATTGTCACAGCAACTTTACAGATATCCAGATACCAGTTTATGCCAAATGAACAAGCCAGAGGAGACAATGGCAAGGAACCCCCCCCCCCCCCCCCCCCCCCCCCCCCCCCCCCCCCCAGATGATATAAGGAAGAAACCTTGAGAGGTACCAGATACTAAAGGGAACCCATCCTCTTCTGGGTGACACCTGATTCTGTGATTATATGCTGATGACTACTCAGTGTCGAAACGAATATCCATCATCATCTTGTAACAACGGCACATTTTAAGTTTGCAGATAAATTAGATGATAAGCCGACATTTGGTCCTCGTAGTTGACTTGTTGGATGAGATAAACGGGCAGGTGTGAGGACCTGAGCGACTTTGACATTCATCGTTATGTAAAGATGGCTGGATCGAAGCATATCCAAAACAACAAAGATTGTGGGGTGCTCTCGATCACCAGCGGTGAGTATCTACTGATAGTCATCTGGGGAGAGGCAAATCGTGAAGCTGTGTGTCCTTTGGGCATCCAAGCCTTATTGATATATGATGGCAACAAAGGCGATCCCGTCTTTCCCGAACCGTAGAATATCTATCATTCATTTTAATTTATTGTTTTCTGCTTAATTTCATAATTTTTCTCTTTAATGTGTCTTGGCTGGCTGTGGACCCTGAAGCGATACACACAGGTGTACTCAGGGTGACCCCAATTACTGAGGATGATCAGCGCGACCAATGGGTACATCTCACTCGGTGAGTCCTGAAAAACACCAAATGTTTGTACATAACGGCACGTCAGTTATCACAAGCCTGTTACGACACTACAATAGATTTGATCCAACATGTGGAGCCCATGTCAGCAATAGTGCACTAATAATAGTGTCATTAAAGAAAAAGGGGAGCATACCGAATACTCCGAAATTGAATTTCTCAGATTCTACATTACACTCAGGATGTTGATAGTCTGATCTTTTGTAATGAAAATGACAAAATAAATTCGAACAGAATGCAAAATAGATGCAGTTTCACTGGTGTTCCCTGACATTTGGACTACACTGTACAGTACATATATATACAGATACATATATATATATATACAGACTCTATTCTTCAATAATAAATGATTGATGTGAGTGACATTACCATGTCATGTGTGTACACTAGCATTTATACAGTTTTGAATTGGTGTGGTACAGTAAATACTGAGAGAACGGTGCATTAGTTTGAATTTATGAATCTTTACACACTGAGTCCCTTCTGCCTTCAAAGAATCATATCTCTAAGAAATACAATTTTATAACATTTAGCGCAAAAAACATTGTTTCAATCTGTTCTTTCTCACCGGAATTTCAAAGGTCTGGATGTATTCTCTATTAAGGTCATAGGTGAATTTCCCCAGTTGTTTTCCTATCCCTTTCTCATTGTCTAATCCCTGTAGGGAGTGAAATAAATTGTAAAATATCATGTTTAATAATATTAAGTATTATTATTAGATTAAAGAGCAACAAATATAACAGAGTAATTAAAGAGCTTATTTGTGGTCCTGTGTTATTAGTCAGAGAAGAGAAAGTGATTCACTAACACCTTTTGACTCATGTCTAATAGTTGACATGTGTTTACTGTATGTGTTTGTAATGACTCACGTAGACTGCGAAGTCTTTCGGCATGCTTTCCATGTGGTCAGGAGACGAGAAATTTTTTGGCAGGTGCTCCAGGGTAACGTGGGTGATTCGTACAGGGTGGGGCAGAGAGATGACCAGGTGCCCTTGAGAGCCTTTAAATGCCCAGCACTTACCTGGGAAGATCTCTGGCTGTAGAGACGCAAACAAAAATTATATGTCCATTATTGGGTAGAAATGGAATCAGCTGTGTTTGTGTTTAATGACAAAAAAGAAATAATGAAACCTTTTCATTGCACAAAAAATCCAAGTCAACCATTATTATTTCACAAAGACATTAGGATCATGGTCATTTTGCTATACTGTTGCTCATGTTAGAATAGGACAAATAGCACCAGATTGTTTGTTACATATTGTAATGCATTATTCTTCTCTATTTATTTATTTAATTATTTATAGAATTATTCTGTATGTGTTACCTGCAGAACTGTTTCAGGTCCTGGGACTTTGCACCATATAGGGAAGTGTGACCATTTGCAGTATATGGGTCTATAGGTTTGTGAACTGGTTTTCACAGTGGCGCCTACACACAAAAACATACACACAATGCTAAAACAGAACCGGGAGAAACAGAAAATGTTAAAGAAAGTAAGAGAGTGGGATTAGTAACAGTGCAATATATCTGTCTTTAACCTAAAGCTGCCTTATATCTTTGACCCACTTGTTCTGTTCACTACATGGTCATGTTCTGTCCCAGTGCATTTCACTACATGTTACAGCAAATTATAAACAGCTGGAAATGTATTACAGATCACCTGCTGTATCTGATTCACATCTCTGCCACTAGCAACAAAGAACTGTGTTCAACCTTCAACCTTTCCACATCTTGCAGAACATGCAGCTCTGATTAACACACTTTACTGTTGCACCACTCAGGAGCTCCAGTTGTATGCCATTTTTAAGAAAGAGAGTTAACGTGTCACCTAAAGACTGCAGTGCGTAGTCTACCATTTTGTTTTTATCGGTCCTCTGTAGTGCACTGCACACGTTTTCCAATTCCTGTGACATAAATAAATAAAATGTACATTGAGTGATGAATAAACAACATATATATATATTTCAGCCCATATCATCCCATTTGGCCAGTGCTTTAATTGCCTTTTATTCACTGGCATAAGGAATTAAGTATAATGAATTAAAAATAGATGTGTGATAGAAATAGAATAGAACAGAATAGAAGCTGTGAGTGTTGAAATGCAAATCTTTAATACTGACCGATTGTTATATACATCATAAATCATCATTTATTGCACATTACATACATCATGTTACATTTAACCCTGAGCTGTTCTGGTATGAGACAGAGGAACTCATTTGTCCCTGTGCTGTATCTATGATTAAGAAGCAGGAAGCAAGCTTGTAGTCAGTGCAGTGAAAATAATCACCAAATTTCACCAAAGTGATCTACCGACATGGTTTGGTTGAGGAGAGCCACATGATCCTTTTGACAAGTAATATGTGTGGCTTCAGCTGGGATTGATTTATGACTAAAAATATATGAGTGAAATGGATTAGTGGAGAAAAGGTGCATTTACAGAAATATCGATATCTAATGACATTGTTTGATTCAGGTGGGTTTCCTGAATAGTCTGATGTGTCAAATATGTGTAATTTGTACAGTTTTAAACAGCCATGACATGGTTCAGTTCAGGCTTCACTGATCAGTTTAATGCCAGACATGTGTGCTTTGATTCATGAGTGTTTAAACAGAAATGAACTGTTCGGAAAAGTGAAAGTGAAAAGTGATCAACTGTCATTATTGACACACCACAGCACCCAGTGCACAACAGAATTTGTTCTCTGCATTTAACCCATGTGTTAAATCGTGACACACAGCAGGGGGCAGTTATTTCAGCGCCCGGGGAGCAGTGCTTTGGGGTGGTACATTGCTCAGGGTACCTCAGTGGTACCTTACTGCTCAGGGATTCGAACCTGCAATCTTTCGATTTCAAATGCGCTTCCCTAACCATTAGGAAATAGTTTCACAGTTCCAGGGTTGAGTTGGGTTTCTGATATCAATATGGAATTGGTTTGGCATGGGCATCTCAAAGACTGTAAAAGGAATTAGCTGTAAGCAGGACTGGACTGGTAATCGGGCATGCCAAGCATTTGCCTAGTGGGCGGACACATTTTCAGGAAAGCACAACTAATATATATATATATATATTTCAGATGGCCCAAAAAGCACAAACAATGGTCCATTGGTTCATTTTCTATAATGACACTGTTACAGCCCAATCATATCTTTTACTAGCCAGCCCCGGACTCACACACACCTCAGAAGAAATAAAAAGATAACATGTAGATGCCACCAAAAGCTTAAAAATAATCAACATGTTTGCTTTAGCGATTGCTGTAGCATCTATATCATGAGCAACACCTGATTTTGTGCAACAGGCATGTGAAGTAGACGAATGATTTAAAAATAAAAGGAGAGGTGGCTGGCCATGGAGAGGAGCAGATATGTAGGGAAGAAGTGAAGCAGGATAGAGTGTCCATAGCAGAGTCAAGGAAAAGGAAGAGATGGAAAAGAGAGTATAGTTGACGATGTGGTAAGGAGTAATGTTAGCAAATTAACAGGGACTTAGGCAGGAGGGACTGTTGTATGTGTGTGTGTGTGTGTGTGTGTGTGTGTGCACGTCACACCATATTGAAGATTATTAATTCAGTTCACTTCAACCTTCTGTTGGGGACTTTGCAGTTAACAGTGCAGTCACAAGTTAACTTTGGTTTAATTTTATTGTTAAGTCAAAGTTGCTTTGTAGAATCTTAAGTGAATTTTAAGTCATTTTGAGCGAAGCAAGGCTACATTATTTGGCTGGTACAACACTATCGTGTCACAACATTATTGTGCTAAAATGTTTGTATTACATGCATGTACTGTATTATAGCTGCGTGGATAATGTTGGAGTCTTTTTTTTACAGGAACTGTAGGTCAAAATCCCAAGCAAAACTAGTAGATCACATACTGAGACCTTACTACAGTATTAGCCTACTCCACTATGAACAGTAATATAAAACAAAAATGGTGATTAATTACTTTGCAAACCTTTCATTGTATTCATCATCTGTATTTGGAGAGCCTACTTGAAATCCATATGAAGTTTGTCTGAAAGTTAGTAGTGTCATGAAATACAATAAAACAGCTCCATGTACTGTAGTAATTGTTGAATGCTTTTTACCATCTCCATGTTGCAACTGTGGTTTGCTTTTTACCAGTATGGTTCGTATAAATTATACAAAATACACTGTAAGTTTTTTTTTTTTTTTTAATTTTATATTTGGCATAAAAATACCACCACCTATTATCAACTTCCACTTCCACTGTATAAATCTACTCAACCCAGTGGAAGTAGAAGTGGAGGAGTAAGACAGGGAAGAACAGGCGGGGAATAGCATTGTTCACACGTATATATATGATGACCACCAACAGCAATGATGTCTGAACAATCACGATGGGCCACCTGGGTGAAAAAATCCAGGACTCATTTTTTGTCCCATTCCAGCTCTGCCAGCAAGTAAAAAAAATAAATGAATAAATTAAAAAAAAAAACATACTTCTGAGCGACATTCAAATTCAGTAAACTAAACCATTTCTATTTCCCCGGTTAATAGCCAATGAATTCAGCCTGATTGTGCAGCAGGTTTGGTTGTCATAAAGCCAGCAAACAGCCAATCAGGCTACACAATGAATTGCACACCAACTTAAAGGAATCAGCAGACATGAAGGTTGGTCATCAGCTGTTGATGATATTGCTCCAGAAAAAAGGCCACAGCACTGTCATTTTGTATATCAAATGTCTGATGGAGCACAGTTAAGTCCAAAATAAGACAACAATCTGTAAACACTACCCATTTGCTTCACTATTTAAAAAAAATAAATAAATAAATACCACCCAGTTGAATACTCATGGAGAGTAAAAGTGCATTTAAGTTTGTAGCCAGCCACCAAGCTGTGAAGTTTTTTTTTCTTTAAACAGTAGTCAATCCTGTCCAGAGTAATCATAGTACATCAAAAATATGATGCTATTCATCCCTTATTTTTGTACATATCATTTCAAACATATACTAAGACTTATGTACAAAAATAAGGGATGAATAGCATCATATTTCTTTTTTTTTTTTTTTACATACAGTACTATGATTATGAAATGCAAGAAACTCTGGATGAAGGGCTGAATGTTCAAGGATACAGTCCTGCATATAAGGAG
>JAOVYU010000042.1:6669000-6686368 GCA_025674565.1 Synodontis membranacea | reverse complement strand
CACTGGATGTGCACAAAGACACGCACACACACACACACACACACACACACACACACACACACACACACACACACACATCTCCTATTTCAAAGGAAAAACCTGCGTACACCCTGCTCTATTTTTTCCTGCTGTTACTCTGACATTTTGTTCCCCACTTACACAAAGTAAATATTAAACCACTTATTTCCTTTATTCAGCCCCTGAAAATTCCTTTTAAGCAACTGAAATGCTAATGATATAAGCTTCTGTTCCTCTTCACATTCAATGCAAATGCTCGGAGAACTCACTTCTCCAAACGGTCTCCTCACAGGGGAGAGGAGAAAGGAGAGGAGCGTTTCGCAACCTTGAACAAGGCCCTCGAGGCCCTCCTTCTCCTCCCCAGTGCAATAATTAATAAGGCAGAGCACCTTAAAAGTCACAGCTGATCCGTGAGGAGCTCCTGAAGCCCACAGCTGTGGCTGTGAGTAATGGACAGGGGCCGGGTGGTGCGGGAAAACATGCCAGCGTCGCCGCGAAATCTGCCAGGGATGAAACGAGAGCACTGAAGTAATTCACGCTCCATCAGGTTCGCTCGGCCGTTGGATTTATCTCCTTTTAGAGACGACCCACTTTCTCCATCGAACACAAAAAAGATTACACTACAGACCTGCCCCTTCAAGACACGGAGCTATGTTGAGAGGAGAAAGCTTGGCCATCTAACACTCCGAGCGCACCAATGGAAATTTGCTGACAGGAATGTGAATGAATAATAGTCCGATGGCTGGAAAACTGTTTCATTGAGAGTTGCAGATGAGTGATGACAGGAGCGCTGCCAAGAATGCGAAATGTTTCAGCGATTTCTTCCCCCCCTAACACCACTGTACGAATCTCACACCTAAAAGCTACAACAGGTTTTATTTGCTCTGGCCACTAGTTCTCCATTCCAGTCTCAGTGTCTCGCTTGCCTCAAGAGATTCATGTCTTCGCTAATCCCAATTCGTCTGAACAAACACTGGGTTAGCTCCAGAGCTGTCCCTTAAAAAAAAAAAAAAGGAAATATATATATATAAAAACAGTCGCTGTCTCGTTCCTCAGAAAGTGAAGGCAGGGAGATGATCACATTAAAGACCATGTCCCTGCACTTTCCTTAACATCAAATGATTAACACTTTTAGCTTGGACCAAAAATCCTGCTCATACATTGTGCAGGAAACCATGGAAAGCAGGAAAACGGTGGATATTATTTCTAGTGAAAAAGCGACCGACTTTCCTGAGCTGAAATATGCTCCAAGTCTGTATGAATCTCAAACAGAAGTAAATTATTTGCATTTTAAGTGAAAGAGAAGAAGAGTACACTCCAACTGCAGCACACCGATTTTTTTTTTTCTTTTTTTTTAATTTGGTATCTGAAGCAATTACGCACACGTCTGTTTCATTATGCAGGAATTTTTCAAATCGTGAGGACTTGAAAGTTAGCTTGATGGTTTCAGACATCTTTCGGTAGACGAAGTGGTTTTACAGTCATGTTTGGTAAACCGTGACATCTTTACAGGAACACAGTCAAGGCCAGCCCCAATCTACTGCTTGGTTGGAATAAATACCTCTATCCACGGCAGTCCTTTGACGATAAGATTTGGCATTCATATTAAAAAAAAAACAATGAAGTAAAATTAAGTAAATTAATAATGAATTAAAACAATTCCACATTGTTTTGGTGAAATATATATATATATATTTTAAATAGAGGTGTCAGAGTCTGTTACAGGTTGAAAAGTACAATTTCGCCCAAAACTCTGCTCAAAAGGCCACTATTTGTTCAGCGGGATGAGTGAACGGAAAGCTGCAAGCATTATTGGCTGATCATTTTTATTTTTTTCTTTCCTCTGCAATAAACCATGATTAGTTTGTAGCTGCAAACCTGAACCTGAATATGATGCCATTTAATGGCGATATTTTAGGCTAATAGCCTACGACGTGGAAAGACACCGGCATTAAAGGATAATGGATTGGTTTGCATTTTTTGACAACAACATAAACAGAATGAGAAATCATTTTGAGTACCTCTCAAGTAATTACAGTGCCAATGGTGCATCTACAGTAAAACCGGCTTCTCCGAACCTGGAAACGTTAAATCTGTTGGTTTGCGTGTAGCCCTACAATATTGTAAAAAATGGAAGAATGAGGTCAGATGAAACCGTCCGGACTGTACTATGCGTTTAATGTTGGTCCTTTCTGTCTTAATCTGCATGCGCCTGTGGGTTGTGTACTTCGACTACAGCGTCTGCGAGCTGCAAAAGGAAAGAGTGGGAGGAGGATGTGCCAGAGTGAAGGACAAAGCAGGAGTCCGAAGAGAGCTGCTCCTCCTCTTAGTTGGCAGCAACTTTGTGCCTGTGTTAAGGAGGGACTAGCGCACACACAGAGAGAGAGAGAGAGAGAGAGAGAGAGAGAGAGAGAGAGAGAGAGAGAGAGAAAGAGAGAGAGAAAGGTCCTAAACAGCCAGCAGGAGATAAATGTGAGGGGGAACTTCACTCTCAGAGCTCATTGACAGTGATGGAGCACTGTGACTGAGATGTCTGATTACACCACCGACGATGCCAAGGAGAAAAATGTGTTTCTTGGACAGAGTGATGGCGATGCCAGAGGACACGACTGAAGCAGCAAAGCAGACCGCTCGGAGCAGCCGCTCTTCCTCTTCTCCTGACCCGGCTCACCGCAGCGAAATGGAAGATGCATGTTCGTACAAGCACAAAAAGGTTCTCCATTAAGTTTGGGGTCACCACAATCAACTCCTGTAATCTAGTTGGATCAATCTCAGTTTAATTTGCTTAATGCGAGTCCATCGATGGTCCATTACTCATGAGGGGCTAGGGGTGGATTTACTTAAGCCTGCCTTCCCGGAAAACTCTTACCAGGGCTCTAGGGCTAAATGACTATTTATAGCCCGCCAGCAACCTCAGGCCAGTTTCTCTCTTTATCCTTCTAGCTCCATTTTCTCACCTACACACCAGAATTAAGTGACACATCCGCAGAACAACTGCCGGGAGAAAGGGGAGCAACGGGTTCATTTTCACACGTACACAAAGAAACTAACAAATACACAACGTGCAAATCAATAATCAATAAACTCAACTAAATGCTAAAAAGGGGGGGGGGGGGGCAAGAAGATGGTTAAAAGAATGTAAAATACCAATACATACCATTTTTTTTTTTTTCTTTTTTTTAAACTCAGAACTATAATTGAACCGTGATAAATATATAAACAGTGCTTAACCTGATTAAGCCAAACTGCTCTTGTATTGGCTACATGTCTTTGTGCGATCACTGTACTTAATCTTTTTAAATGCCGGGCCTCAAGAGAGGAAAGTAATACTTTCAGCCAGCAAGGATCTCTGTATCTCAGGTCACATACCTTCAATCTGATAGGTTTTCCCCCCCGTCAGGATTTCAGTCATGCGCCCACGCGATGGTCTACATCTAAGGCTGTGTACTCTCAGAGAATCCAGCATAACGTGCAGTATGTAAAATGTTTGTACAGTACGTTATCAAACCTGAGCGTTGTGTTAAACATCCAGGCGCCTCAGAAGAGAAGACAAGAAAAAAAATATATAAACTTTTACTAAGAATAGAGCCACCCACTTTACAGTGGAAGGTGTGAAATTCTGGCAAGGAAAATGCCGATATGAGAAAGTCAGCAATTCTTTTTTACTCTGTAGTAGAGGTCTGCGGGGGAGTGTTTTTAATCCGACCCCTGTAGGATTTCTGACAAATGCCACCTGATCCTGTCTGTACCGCCACGCAGTTTTGTTTGTACCCACTCCTAATATTTCTAATGACCTTAGCTTGTTCTACTTCTCCAAAATACAAAAGAAATAAGTCATTTAAAGTACAGCTACCCTAACCGGGACAAAGCAGATCCTGAAGATGAATGAACACAAAATATGTGCCCATGTGGTCTTTCCTTTTGCTCCAAGTTTCATATCTAACTACCACATGCCTGAGACTGAAACTGCCCACTCCAGCAACATTCTCCCCCCCACGGTCTCTATGCACATCTCTACTTTTTAGTGCGTAGTCTGTGCTCAAGAACAAACACTAGCCTTATACGAGAACAAACAGAAATCGAGTTCCCCGGGTCTTTATTTGAGAATTCCTCAAAATGATCCACTCAGCGAAAAGAACTGTAGTCATTCATGTCATAGATTGTCATAAAACTTGAGTAAAAACAGTTGCTGAATTGAAACCGCAGATAAACAGGTGTTTAAAGCACTGACTTTTATTAAATGATCATGCCGGATTTAATAAAACTGACCCCTGACCACAGATCTTGCATTGAAAACCTTCGAAGTTTTTGCTTGAAGACTAAGGCGGGGATCACGCTGGCCAGAAGAGGCAGATTTTCTCTTGTATGCTATTGTTCGGCAGCGGAACAGCTGACACCGCTAGCGTTAGCGATGTAGGAGCAGAGCACTGGTTCTGTCTGAGCCTAACGCCACGCTCGTCAATGTCAGCTTAGTGTATCCTAGGAACATTCCAGGAGTGTTGACCAAATCGAAGCGGCAAGATTCTAATGGGGCGGGACTTCTTTTTTTGTAAAAGACACAAAACCGTTTACAATTGTGGACACCATGGAAAGATCGATTATCGTCATCCCAAATCACACCGAGTCGTACAACATGCCTAACAAATATCACAATATCCTGAAAAAAGGAGCATGGGGGAACGTGAGCCGTGTCGTAGGAACTGATGGAAAGTACCGTTCCTACAGCTAGTACAGACGTTTGCAAATCTTTTCCTTGGAATGTTAATGTTCTGCATTACTTAGGAACGAGATAGAACTTTGTTTGAGTCAATGATTCCCCCCAATATTATGAAAAAAATACAGGGCATTACAGGTATAATTAGTACATGACAGGTAAAGGCATATTAGGCTACTTCTTTTCTTGATTAAGTGATTAGCACAAGAACACACCTTCTACGCCACTGATGCACTTCACTCGGTCACGGACCTCAACGTTGTAGCCTTCGAAGGACATGAAGACTCCGCTGGGGCGGTACGGCTCCCTCTGATTGTACACTTTGGAATAGCTGTGCGAGAACTCGAAGCGGTCATAGCCGTCATACTGGACCACTCTGCCGTACACCTCAAAGTATTTCTCCACCCAGCTGAAGGGCATGTAGACCTCCGCGCCCTCGCGCCTCCCTTTAATGGTGACGTCGTCATTGATGAGGCAGTCGATCTCCTCGTATCTGACTCCGCCTCCAACCACTGGCGGAGCCTCAGGGGGCTGGGCCTGCTGCTGAAATCCGGCCACTCCAGGGCTGGGTGGGGCTAAAGGGGCCCGGGGGAGGGAATGTAACACCTTCTCATTGGTGCACCTGTTCCACAGCACCACGGTGACGAGAGTGAGGAGGAGGCAGATCACTATCAGGGTCTTGTAGTGGACCCGGGAGGCCAGAAAACGCATTCTCACTCCTCACCTACAGATGAAGAAGAAACACACATCAATATCAGTTCACAGAATGGGTCTAAAGGTCATGAAATTACTGTGTGTGTGTGTGTGTGTGTGTGTGTGTGATGGGGTAATCATACTTTTTTGAACAACTGAAAAGATCCAGAAAGGGTACGTGTAAGTTTTTTAAAAAAAAAAAAAAAATCAGAAATGACTGCAAAACTCATTTTGCACAAGACTTTTCCATAGATTTGTTATCGGCAACTAAAAATAAACTGGATTCATAATTAAATTTAGAACCTGGACTTTTAGTGTAATTTGTTCTGACACCTCTAATGTGAGCCCTTAATGTAGTTAGACAAGCCAATTTAAAGCCAAGCATTCAAATTAGGGCTGAATTTCATTATTCACATTTGCTTTGAAACAATAACATTTAATTTTTTAGATCAGCTACTGATTTTTATTCCTAGCCAGGCAAATGAAATGCAACGGAGATAAAGGGAAGGGAAAGCCACCTCAGCTGATCGGCTCTTTGCTTAATCTTATTGGTGCAAACTCTAGTCTAGATTCTTGTTCTATCGATCTGCAGAAAACCAGAACAGACAGAACAGCTCTGAAAACTGCAATGACGTAAAACTGCAGTATGGCATTGGCACTCTTGACGTGCAGATGTTATTTAAAATACATTCCACTCATTTCTGAATCTCACCTCAAAAAAAAAACAAACAAAAACAAAAAAAAAAAAAAAAAAACATGCTCTTTACGAACAGGCCTCAATTCTAACAATCCACATACCCTTACACATTCCAGTCGCAATCAGGACTTTGGGTACAGGCAATCTGATGCATATCTACATCATATTAAGCATAGTTTAAAAGGTCTAATCAATATCAGTCCTCACCACATGAATACTCAATGAACGAGCCCTGAGAGGGAAAAAAAATTCAATATCTGCCCACCATCTTAGCATACGCCTCCAGAGCTCCGAGCTTCCAGCAGCATACTGAGCAGTTTACCTCGTTTGAGTGTGGAGCAGCCACCAGCAATGAGCAGTTATTATACTGCTTGCTAAATCTGTCTTTGAGAAAGAGCAATCTGTTGCACTAAACACAGACTGCAGCATTAGAGACTAGGGTTGTCTCAAGGGGGGACCAAATTATAGTGGTTGGAAAGGCACCAGGTCAAAGTCACCTACGGGTGTCCTGCAGCTCTCGCACGCGTCACTGAGGAACTAGTCTAACTGGCAAGACAAACACCGAGCGCAGCTGCAATTCCAGCTGCTCCATATTCATCGGCTTGTTCACGCTGACAGACCGCAGCTCTTGTTCTGATTTGAAAGCGGCCCGTTACTCGAACAAAGCCTCAAACAATGCCAATCAGCAGAGGCAGATTCTCCCACCCATCATCTCCGTGGCATTTCATTTGCCTGGCCCGGGGAAAAAAAAAAAAAAAAAAAAAAATCAATAGGCTGAACTCCCACCACTGCTAATTACCGAGGCTGCTCCGGCAGAGCAGACACACCGGCAACCGTGAAAATCGTTATAACTCCGCACCTGTGTAGGACGAACCAAGCCTAAAGTGAGGAGCCAGAGAACGAGCATCAATCAGACAATCGGCTCGATCCATCTAGCCAAACCACGGGCTCTGTGTACACTAAATTAAACTGATTGACCTGTGAGGCTTACCAAAGGCTGATTAACTGAGAGTAGAACAACAGGCGTGGTCAGAGATTGTGTTGCTGCACAGCCCTGAATCTTTTATAAATTCAGAAGGGATTCCTGTGATGCTTCAGTTCTGGTTCTAAATGCTGTGCATTCTACCAGCAGCCTGTCAAAGCTAAAACCCATAAAATATTGCCTCATAAAAAAGGATCACTCATATTTGGCAAAAAGAGGCCTTGCATATAGAGAAAATGAAAGATCAGAGCAGACAGAGTGCTCCTTCACTCTCATTTCCACTCAGATTCGCTCCCCTCTCGCTAACCACTGCTGAGGCTGCAAGGAGGCAGCAGAGCAAAAGCAAAAGATAAGCAGCTCGTCTTCTTTCTGAAGAACTATAAATAATTTGATCTTTTCACAGCTTCCTCGGGAAAGGAGACAGAGTTCAGACTCCACCACTTTCACAAGTGGTGTGGGGGGGAGACATTGCAAGTCATAGAGCGGCGATGTGGAGTCAGAAAGGGCCGTGATCAGGCGGCCCTGCGGATGGCATGGGCTCGACCGCACGGCCGCAGATGCGCCCTGAGACGGGAATCATTTGTATTCAGCCCTGCTAATATGCGAGAGGTAAGCCTGAGCCCTGTCTAATCCTGAGATCAGACGCTACAGCAGATGTAATCCCCTATTTGAACAAGCTGTAATGCGGAGAAAGAAAACTAGAAAGTCCTAGAAAGGTCCATACATGGAAGCATGGGGTGAAGACATGAGGACTCGGTCTTGGTAATTTAGCAATCATGGATTATTGGGATTGGGAAAGATTAAATAAAAACTAAAATGGGTCAAGAAGTGTACAGGGGAAACTGATTCCTAATAACATAAGCCCTTATATTGATGCAATTTAGTCGTATTTGGAATAGGGCTGAGCTATATGAAAATATGATCCTGTTATTGTAGAAAATGATGCAGTCTTGCAAGTCTTCTAGGTATTACTAGAGAGTCTGATACTTTGTCTTTGTCAAAAACAACCTTCCTTAATACAAAGAAGCCGCCTGACATTTTTTGTTGCATGTTGCCGTTCTCTCCTTTACTTGTCACTAACTGTTGCAAACAAGTGCTGTAAACATTTTTTTTTTTTATACCTACTGACTGTCAGGGTACAAAACATGTTTAGAAGCTAGTCTTCTCATCAAGAACTGGTGCAGGATACACAGAAACACAAATGGCCAACCAAATTATAACCTTCAAGATTTTGATCTCTTTCACTACTCCAAGTTTTAAGATGTTCCAGATGCACCATGGGCGATGGGCAGAGAATCAGAAGCTGAAGCTCTGACCTCTACATGCTGCTGAGAATGCTGCAAGTATTGACAAATCTCTGGACTATTGTTTTCACAGTGACAAGGTGTTAGATGATAAAAGCTTTTCTTAACAGTTGTATACACCCCCTTTTCACCCCTCTTGATTCCTGGTTAAAATGTTTTTTTTTTTTGTTTTGTTTTTTTTATGTGGCACTACTGTTATGCTGGAACATTAATGCCAAACCTCAGCAAAAGGAAAAATCATCATGTACATCTTCGAGCACGAAGTAGAAAAATTTCCATCTGAGAGTTGAATCATTTATTATGCGCTCTCCCAGGCAGCTGCCAGTCCCCTCTTCAACCTCATCCACCTGATTCTCAATCTTTTCCTTCGTCTCGGGATCCGGTGAGACTTGCATAGCCAGCGGTCCATCACCTTCCTCAAACCCTCCGTACTCATTCTGATCCAAGACTAACATTTCCACAAGGGGATAAACAACCCATCCGTACCCCGCTACGGCTCCGACACCCCCAGCTGTGCTCTTATTCTGGCACCCTGGGCTCTGGGAACACTGGGAGGTATTGTGGGCTGATAATGGCTGTCAGTAAGGGGGATAGTATGAAGCTGGCACACAGGAAGCGGGAGAAGTGAATGCCTAGCTTTCAGCGCTGATGGCACCACCGGCCCCACAGATTTGCACCAGAGGCTCCACGCCTGTCCCATCCACTTAAACCAGCAGCGTGCTCTCTATGCACCCAGAAATAATGCAAAGAGGGCTCGAGGCTATGGCTATGAATGCAGGCTTATGAATGCCTGAGCTTGTACTGACAGCTCTATTGTTTTCAAGACCCAATCATGTAAAACGGGAGCTCTACGGCAATCAAAACCAATTTTGCTCAAGGGAATAAAAGATACGGATAAAGACTCTATAATTAAAAAAAAAAAAAAAAAAAACTTTATAATACAGTGTGAGCTTGTCTAAGAGTGGAGGAGGATTACTTCTTCCGATGCAAACGTTCTTCGGAAAAATTAGGGGCGCTCAAATGCTTGCTGACAAGAAACTAATATCCAGCTACGTTGAATTCTAATTCCACTGGGTGAACAAATCCAGCACTCGTTTGTCTCACGAGGCTGCAACCGGTCTCATGGTGAAACATGTTGCCAAGACCAAGGCTGTCTTACAAAGTGGACTTTAACCAGACGCTAACACTTATTCAAAATAATAAATGAATAACTAAATAAAAACTCCCAGGAAAAAATGTGTCTAGTTTTGTGGAACAACTCGTTGCACAATGTATGGCGATCCTGTCAGGACGCAGTGATTAGTCTAGAGGACATACGCCAGAGTGCTGAGTTAGCACGGAGCATGGAGTTCTGACGGCTCTTATTTTCCAAACCCTCTCTGGTATGTCGACGGTGCAACACAGCTGCCCTCCTTCCTGCAATGGGCTGCAACTGTTCTTGCACTTCTCCTGAAAATAGACTGACTTCAAGCAAGATGGACCTTCATGGATGCTATCCTATATGAGCATTATTTCCACGACTCAAATTGCTACAGTATGCACGTGACTTCTTCACTTTTGGAAATCGACTGAAAAGCTTCCATAACAAATTGTCACTTAATATTCATTAAGCAACAACAAATTATATCCTTACTGCAAACCCGCCATATTTCTTCTCGTTCAGGGCTGTGTGGGAACGTCAGTTCGGATAATAACTTAAACAACGCCACGAGCGTTTGAGGGAAAAGGTTGGGAAAGTTACCTGGAAAAGTCCAAAAATATAAGGGAGATTTTTGTTGCACATAATTCAGGGGCACAGAACATCCAGCAAATGGCAAAATTAAGCTAAGATTGCTATGGATACAGAGTGCTTATTGCTCCTGCTTTTAGCTTTACTGTGCTCGCAGTTTTTAAAAGCCTATTTATGACACTGATGGCACTGCTGCAGCTTCAGGCTAATTAACCAGAGGAACATTTTTACACAATGCATAGCCATCTAGGGCATCTGTTATAAATTTAATGCAATCGTCTCAACAGTCCAGCTACTCTGCTAATTCCCAATCCTTTTATGGGTTTTAGAGTTATTTTCACACAAGTTTGTCTCTAAAATGTAACATTAAAGCTTTGTGTGTGTGCGACACGGAATCTTTTTTTTTTTTTGACTCAATTGGTTTCACGCTGCAATAATTTCCAAGTGCACTAATTTGCTTGATCAGGAGTTTGGCGGGGTGGGGTGTGCTCGGTTGGATATTGTCTGCTGCTTGTGAGTTTGTTTTACCTCTGATGGTAAACCAATACTTTTATTGTAACTAAATATCAGTTAATCAGTACAATAATAAATAATATTCATGAAGTGGTGGTCTATTAGTTTCAATATTAAAACAGAGGTATATTGAGCCGTTAAAGATGGGAATGTCGCGCCTTTATTCCCCCTCGTGGTTCTGTATAAAATGTGCAAATACAAACATGAGGGTCTTGTCATTGTTGTTTGGCTTCTGGGCCAGCAGCAAAGTCATGGAGCCGGTTTTGATGGCATTTATGTGTGTGACCAGCTACCGGGGGATTCAAAAATCTCTGTACGTTGTTCATCCGGATAGCAGAAGTACCTCATGGCTAGCAAAAGCATCTCAATACTCAATTCACCTGCCATTATTGTTTTAAAAGCAACGCAGGTATGCTTGGGGTATTCGTATACACTAGATGCCAACATGCCGGGTTCCAAACACACACTTGGGGAGCTTCATGCCGGCTTTGTCTGGTTCAACCAAAGCTGGCATAACGAGTGGTCTTCTTAATGGCAATATGGCAGGATGTCTGTTTAAATGGGGATAAAGACTGAGTCTTTACGGGCATCGTAGACAAGTGAAGATCGAGTCCAAATGAGAGTCTGAAGCATCCTTCACTTGAGAACCACACATGGATAGCCTAAAGGTCGCCATGAGGTTGCTGTGGATCGTTATCCTATAGATGGCTACGGATGACTTCACTCGAACTTACTAAAAACAGTTTACGCTCAAGTATCATTTAACAGTGGATAAATTCACTTCGATACTGAATACTTAAAGATGAAACTAACAAAACAAAACTCAAGATCCATTCAGCACACGCAGCACTGGGTCACTCTACAGTATACACCTGTGCAGAAGTAATGACCTACAGTATATACACATTACTCTTTGTCGCCCAGTACAGGATGTGTTCCCTTTTGAAACTCGTTCCTCTTACGTTTTCTTCCTCATGATGTCTCAGGGAGTTTTACCTTGCCACTGTCACCACACGCTTGCTTGTTGAAGCTGCTTTATGCAAATATCCATTTGCTAAAAGTGCTGCATGAATAAAATTGAATTGAAAGCAAGAAGGAATCAAGATTTGGCCCAAAAACCACAAAATCCTTCTCAAAATAAAGCCTTTATTCAACTAGACTGCTTGATTACTGCCTTGTACAAAACAATTAGGCTATGTTTATACAATTAAATCTATGTCAAGACAAAGTAGTTGGTGGAGTTCATTTTTGGAGGATTTTTGGAGGATTTCTGAACCTGCTTTGATGGCTGCTGTGTTCAAACATTTCTTTGTTCAGTTCCTTTTGCAATGTTACTGGTAGGAGTCCAGTTTCATGATGGTCAAAATAGCTGAACTGTGGTTCACTTTGACATGGACTGAGGCTTTATGGTGCCCCATGGTTCACTGCTTAGACGTGCACCCTGAGTTATAACTCCGAATTAGAAGTAGAACTTCTCTGGCCAAGGGAGAAGTAACTGTTGGAAGCACATACACAATAGTGTACATGGCACCGCCCGTATTACCTGTACATCCAATATACTGACACTACATATCCCAGAAAAATACACCATTCACCCAAAAATGTTGTAGCATATTTATAAGGATAAGCTGTCAGGGGCTTTAAGAGTTTGCTTTCACACCCATTAGTCTGGTCTGTATAATTGTGATAGTTTTGTTTCTTTTGCCGTTTAGTTTAATTTGATTTCCTACTGCAAGTAATTAAAAAAAAAAAAAACAAAAGCAACAAAAAAGAAAGAACAGAAAACATTTAATTAATTTGTCTGAAATACAATGGAAAAACGGTAAACCAATAAACAAACATAAAAATCACCTCAGTACGGAGACCACGGAGTGGCGCTAAATAAATTACGAGATAATTATAGTGATAACTCGTTTAAACGATTTTTTTGGATCTCATCCACTGTTTATGCCCTTTTAGTAAGTCGGTCCAAAAATTGAGAACACATCGCATTTCAGCTCCGTCCTGTGGCGCAGTTAGCACTTCATAACTCACCATTAAAGAAAGAAAGAAAGGAAGAAAGAATGAAAGAAAGAAAGAAAGAAAGAAAGAAAGCACAAAAGAAAAAGAGACAGAAAGAACGAAAGAAAGCACAAAAGAAAGAAAGAAGAAAGAAAGAAAATGAAAGAAAGCACAAAAGAAAAAGAGACAGAAAGAACGAAAGAAAGCACAAAAGAAAGAAGAAAGAAAATGAAAGAAAGCACAAAAGAAAAAGAGAAAGAAAGAAAAAAACGAAAGAATAAATGAAAAAACGAAAGAAAAAAGAAAGTAAAATAAAAGAACGAAAGAACAAAAGAAAGAAAGAAAGTTGTTGTTCATTATTTTGGTCCTCGCTGAAGTGTGATTGCTGTATTCTTACCTGATTAAATCAACTGCACTAAAGCAGTTAGACTGATGCAGGTTCGATCGAAACAGACTAAACACTGCATACATGAGAACACCACACCCAACATGCAAAAATGGTGTCAGTGAAGATTCTTTGTCGAAGGGAGCTTCTACAATACTCATTATGTACATCATCTGCTTTTCCAATTTAGCTACCCATTAGGACAGGAACACTTTAACAGAAAAAAAAAAAAATTTTTTTTCAATAGCAAGCTCACAACAAAAGCTTTCAGCAGGACAGGAGCTTTAAAGCGTTCATATTCTAATATTCCACTTGTCAAATACGCCTGGACGGAACAATGGTCTCAAGCTGCTCCTGGCAGGCTTTTCACAGGTCATATTATTATAATTTTTTTTTTTTGGTCCAGAGCAGCCTGATCAGCCGAGTATGAAAACACACTCCAGCCGTGCTGTATGGCCTCGGAGCGAAACGCAGTCAGAGTGCTGGAGCTCAGGTGTGTCAGCACTAACTAAACCCCTGACATTTTCACTTCTCTTGCTCACCCCAGGAAGTGGATTGAGCCGAGTAAATCAGCTCCTCCGCTGCAGCTCTCAGGCTTGTTATCACTCAACCCAGGCAGAGGCCAGATGAGGCAACAAGCGTCAAGCTAAACGGGGGAAAAGACAAACACATTACTATTTTGAGAGTATCGGCAGCCTTGTTTATAATAGATCATCTGAGAAAATCGCTCCCATCTCCTGTTTGTTGGCAACCAGAATGACATTACGAGACTCATTAGTGAGACAAATTTAATACTGGCAGCCCTTTGCCAACAAGAAGCTATTGCTGGTTTGTCCACAAAACACAAAACGGACTATAAAACCCTCTGACAACACACAGATAATGTTCTTTTCAATGTCTGTGTGTCATTGAGACCAATATTCATTAGAAATGCAGTAAAGATGAGCTCCCTTATCAACAAACTCATTTAATTAAACACACACACACACACAACTGCAAAGTCTTCTACTGTCTCTCAGTATAAGAAAGTCAGACATGTTACAAATAAAGCATAACATTTTGAGAATTACAAAAACTATACTGTATATATGCAGTAAAGAAAGTATGTATATGCAGTATGTACAGAACTGAGCCAAATGATAATGTTACTAGGAATGGCTGATGAATGCCATGTATCAGCAAGGGACATCAAGTTGCAAAGACCAGGCTTTACGATGAGCTGAACACTGCATATACAGTATAGCTACGTAAAGATACAGGATGTACGGTTTTTGGGGAATTTGGCCCCCTCTGGTAGAAAAGTGCTATTGCAACCTACACAGTGACTTTTTTTTTTTTTTAATTATTATTATTATTATTATTTAAATAAAGAGTAATGGGAGCCATTGGAGTGAAGCTGAATGGAGAATAGTGAAGCCAGATTGATTCTACTTCCTGGTGAGGCTCTCGCCGACCGTTGTGTCTACTGCACACCAAAAGGCTCCATTTAAAGGGACGTGGAACTGCCTCACTGTCTGTGTTAGCTCCACCTTAAAAATTCTTCTGCCTCATTTTCTCACTCTGAATGCGACTTTGACATATTTTTTTCCGATTGCAACAGATCTGGCTAAGAGTTCTGCTTCACGGAGTTCTTCAAGGAGTACTACCGATGGCGGCATAGATTTTTCACATTTCCTTGAGTGTTTATTATTAACAGTTCGCATAATGCAATTGCAGGTTTGTGACATCATTTTTAGCAAAGTTGGAGAGAAACAGTCAGATTTCCATAAAATTGAGTTTGCTTATCTTGAAACTAATGGTCCCTGAAGGGACAGAACATTTCAGTAGTAAAGATATTTGATGTCAAAAAGAAAGAAAGAGAAAAAAAAAAAAGAAGACACAATTCACGCTTGTGTTCTATGTCCCAAAGCCCATAACACATACTGAGCTGTATTCCTAAACCTCAACGATGCCAATATTTAAAGCGGTGATCTGTTTAGTATATGTTCAAGGTCCAAGTATGTGTGATTTGTACCTGATCAGATTTCCCATAGTGTCCTGAGAATAAAATAGCTGCACTGTGCTGTATTATTTGTGACGTCACAGATTATTTCTTAGTACAAGACGAAATTGGAAAACCTCAAGAACTGGTCTTTCAGCTGGTGAACTCTTTCTGTAGGTCTCAGTACCCAACATTATATTAAAACGGTGCACAACAAGTGGCTTTGCTGTTAAAGGACAGAACTCGGACGCCTTTGGTGCCAGCGCCTCAAAGCTTTGTTTTCTCCTTTATACAGTTGCGGGATGATGTCTTTTCTCTGTACAAAAGCTTGGTGCTGGTTCGGGTAAGCAAATATTTGTTAGGCAAGTCAAGTGTCCGCCAGCAGACAGCTGAACCATTTCACAACATGCCCAAGTTTCTTAACAAAGGTTACATAAAATAATTATTGATTGTGAAAGCAGTCAGTCACAAGACTGATGGGGGTTTAAGGCAATCTTCTTTACTTTGTGCAAAATAATCCCTTTAACCGTGATCAAGGGGTCCCTTCAATCAAGACGCGTATTGCTTTATTAAAAGTTACTAAGCAACATAACGGAAAAAGAGGCTCGTCTATGGAGGGAACAACGTGTACAGCATTCAGCGTAAACATTTTACTACTTTAAAGTTGGTTATTTTAATTCGGTTACAGATCTTCATATACATCATATATTTTAGATTCATATTTCAGAAGTAAAACTATCCATTTTATGATACAAGCTGTTTGCCTTTAACCCATTTCAAATCCAACCCTCACATGCTCGCTTGCTTTTATTTACGAGTCTGCGTGTGCATCTTCAAAAGAGGCTTCCTTAGCAGTTTGGCCCCATTCAACTTCTTGTACACGCCGATCAAGTGTCTGTACTGATTTCAATATTTCCTCCAATATTAACACCTTTAAAAACGTCACTGTTCACTCTTATAGTAGTGGTAATGATGGCACGTTGCTTGAGCTGTTGTCATGGTGACCAACTTGCCCCAAAGCTCTAACATCACTAATTCTTCAGCACCAGAGCAGAAGCTTTTTGAATTTTGCTGGCGGAGAACTGACTCTTTTGTCGTGGAAATTAGCAGAAACTAGCAAAAAAAAAAAATTGCCAAGGAAAACAATCACAAGGTCTCGGGGACGGAGGGGGGGGACGGGGGGGTAAAAATTTACAAACAATCATTCAAATTATTAACGCACAATGAAACAGTGTTAAGTATCTCCTCGAGCAGCGGAAGGACGGAGAAAATTACTTTGAAGCTAATGCCCCTCATCCAATTCATCAGTAGTCAAGGGATTAGAGCTGTTATTAGCAAAAAGCTTAGAATGTTAAGGTATGGGAGGGAGATTAAACACATCTCTCATCAATTGGAGACGAGAGACAAACAAACTGTCCAACAGAGTCATTACCATTCACGTGCCCAAGCGGCAAACGTTTTGCACAAAATGCAGTTTATTTCTGACCTAAGAAGTGGATTCCAGCAGCAGGATGTTTCTTAGGCACTCATAGCCACGTAAAATCACACACAGCTGGAGACTAAGGCTTGGGCATAGAGAGGAGATTCATAATAGTTTCCTGTGGATGACATGTTGGAGCTGCAGGGAGTGTAAGGATTATGCTTTAATCAGACCGAGCTGCACTGCGCACACACGCACACGCACACACACACACACACAGAATGAGGCTCTCCTGACAAAGTGCCAAGCTGCACTAATGAACAGTGCTTTTAGCTTTTTTAGGTTTTCCTCTTTTCTTTTTTTTTCTTTGGGGAAATCTACCACAGTCTATAAAGATTAAGAGACATGGAGGCTTGAGAATGCAAGCAGGAGCCATCCATCTTTCTTTGTAGGCTACATCAGAAAACCTAAACTGCACAGCTGGAGAATAGACACATGAGTAACAGTGTGTGAGTGTGTGTGTGTGTGGTTCTGGTTTCTTACCCTGCTCCATTCACAAGAGAACGTGTGTGTGAGCCCTCATTGCTTGTGCCCCGTGCTTCAGGCCTCCTCTGTTAGTCCATCTGGAGCATGCAACCTCTTGTCAACCTGTAATGAAGCAAACGGTGGTTAGCACAGCATAAAGAAATGATGCCTGCCGAGCAACAAAATAAAAACAATCTCATTTTCACCTAAGGACTTTACTGGCATGCAATATGAAAACACAGTTTTTCAAGCATCACAGACAATGTTCTGACCTTGTATTACATGATAGATAGACAGACAGACAGACAGATAGATAGATAGATAGATGAACTGAACAAAAATATAAACGCAACACTTTCAGTTTTGCTCCCATTTTGCATGAGCTGAACTCAAAGATCTGAAACAT
>JAOVYU010000042.1:6643588-6654468 GCA_025674565.1 Synodontis membranacea | reverse complement strand
AGACATTAGGGCATAAAGATTCAGAAAGAGAGCGGTGTGAGGAAGTGGGACAGCAGGAGGCTGTTTCAGGACATCCATCACTTCTCTTCCACATCTGAAGTGACAGCGATCTCAGTCGGGCAAGCGGAACTGAGTCTTTCCATCAATCTCCGCTGCAGCGTTCCACCCACTAACATGTTACAAATGCATGTTAGCAGCTTTGTATCGGACGAGCTGTAAATCAAGCACTGGCTGTATACTAGGAGAAGACCAGGCCAAGTCCTGGATGCTACACCCATCCATTCGCTACAGCTTTTGCACACTCTTCTGGCCACAAGCTTCAGAATCTTCAAGTGACTTGGCTTTCTGCTCCGTCTCTTTTCAGAGGAGCGTGTGGTCGCCAGACGGTGCTCATCCCAGGTGTCTTGCACACAGTTTCCTCATTCTGAACATCCTTTCAACACAGTCGGTACTATTGGACTTTGCTCCGCTTCGCCCGTATAGTGTAATAATTTATAAACCCTTCATCGGGCATCACCCAGAAAACGACGGGTCCCCTTTTGAATCTGGTCCCTGTCAGGGCTTCATCCTGTCTTTCAGGGAGATTCTCCTCGACACAGTCACCTCAGGCTTGCTCATTAACAAGCTGCTTTGTGACTAGGGTTGTTATGGTGTCACGGTGTCACAGTTAGTCACGGTGTATGATTTGATGGTTACGTCACACGGAGCGTGAGCAATTTTGACAGTAGCGGCTCGACGGATAAGGCGCAGGTCGACTCATCAGAAGCTTGCGAGTTCAAGCCTCAGCTGAGATCCACGAAGGAAAAGAATTTCACTGTACTATTCATGTATATGTGACAAGAAAAGTCTGCTTCCTTCTTCTTACCTTAATACAGCAGGTATCATACTCCAGTTCTCATCCCTTGTGTGTCTATCAGCATCTTTGTGTGTCTGTCTTTCAGCATATAAGGTAATAACTACCAAAAATGTCTGATTTTATACAAAAGACACAAAAATAATTCAGGGACTTTATCTGCTTGTTTAATTGGTTAATTCTGAATTAAAAATCTAGTAATACCGCTATGTATCTACACTAGATCATCAACGTCTATTCTTAAAAACCAAACGCGCATAAAAATTAAAAAAATAAATAAATAAATCCATATCGTGCCGGTTAGTGCATATGGTTGTCCATTTACGATGTCACTCAAGCGGTCTCTTCCTGTTAAAAGCGGCTCTTGCCCACACTTGCTTACACAGACTCTGTTTATACTTGGCTTTAAAATGCATCTCAGGAGATTGGGTTATAAGTGGCCAGTGATAAATACAAGCCCAAAAAAACCCAGCAACACACATTCAAGATGCAATAGGAAAATGTATCAGTAACGCAGGACGTGGCGATTGTTTTGGTGATACAGAACTAACCCTCGGGAAAAAAAAATGGAGAGAAGCATGCCAACAGTTGGAAAAGCCTGTATTTTGAAACGTGTTTGTTTTCTAAGCTGGCCCCTGCTAAAGAAATCTGGCGCTTACTTAGAATAAAATTTGAACGCAAGTGGTCAGCTGGACACCTCGGAGACGCACGAGAGACACAAGTGCATACGGTGACTTGTCTCGGCTTTCCGCTTGTGACCCGTTCACCAAAGATGCAAAATATAAACATGGATATGGAAAAAGTGCCAGACTCTTTTTATGACATACTGAATCCTCTACGTGTCCTCTTCAGACCGCTGTTATTTCAGGAACGGGACACAGCTCTACCTGGACTGCGTGTCACTTAATACATCTTGTAGCTGGATTTTATGATACAGCACATCATAAATTTTTTTTTTTTTTTTTTAATTTCTGCTTGTGGGTTATATTGTATACTAGAAGTGGGCTTGCTTATTAAATGTGCCCTGGAGAGACAGATGCACTTACACGTGTGTAGCACACACCTAAAATGTGATCTCAAGAAGTCATTTAAGCGATCCGATTTTAATCAGTTTTAAATGCATCCCGGGTGCAACTCCACCTTTTATTGCTCCCTGTCTGGATATAATCCTGATACTTAAGTGTAAACAGAGTAAAAAAAAAAAAAAAAAAGAAAAAAAAAAGAAAGAAAGAAAGAAAAAGAAAACTGCGGTGCCCAGTCAAATAGATTACAAACTCTCAAGATGTCCGAGATGGAGCAGGATAAAAGTGATCCATTACTGAAAACGGAAACGAGGAAGATGAAAGCACTTCTGAGGATCCGGTTTCTAAGTCACTAAACCTGAGACACTGCTTCAATCCACCCTTTGAGTGGCAATTATATGGTTCTCAAGACTCGAAAATGATGCAATCCACTTTTACAACTAACTCAATGAGGTTTCATGCCAATCCTTCTGCTAAGACTGCGGTCCAAACAAGATTTGGAAAGCTCCAATAAACGTGAACGGTGTCATATGAGGAATAAAATACTAAAAAATATATATGTATATAACAACAGGAGCGTCTCAGAATTCCTAACGCTTAATCGGATAACGACTGCCTGAGATGGCGTGCTGCTGCGTGTAAACACACGCCGACGCCGGGATGCTCACGGGCAGAACGGAATATGGTGTCAGCGACTTGGAAAGAGCAGCTGAGAAAAGCACAGCGCCGACAAGCACGGGAAGCCAAAATCAAAGATTGGGTTCAAATGAACCGTGGGTTTAAAATGAAGGATATGACGGGAACAACACTCGACTTAAGATGAACATGAAGAACATGACAGCAAGACAACACTCCAGTCATGGCAGGAGGACAAAAACAATTAACTGCAGTACAAACACAATGAAAACAAGTGTCATATTTAACTTCTGTGCAAATTAAGATCCTGTAAAATAAATAAATGAATAAATGTAACCCATCACATGAAATCTTACATGAAATCTTCAGTTACTAATAAATACAGTGTTCACAGGGCCTCTTTATTCTTATAATCATAATAATAATAATAATAATTATTATTATTATTATTATAATAATTATTATTATTATTATGTGCAAAAAAACTAATTTTTGTAAAGATTTAAAATTTTGTAAATATTTGTAATCATTTCTAATAGTAACATAATAATAATCATTTTTTTTATTATTATTATCATTATTATACAAGCTTTGTTTACTTGCCTTTACTTTATTCGAATATTATGCACACTAGATTTTCCTAGATGAAAAATCTCTCATTTTCAGCCCAAACTACCTTCTTGTGATGTTACATTCAGCCTCAAACCAACCAATCAGGAGCTCTGTTTTATGCTGCCTTCAATTCCTCCTTGAAGTACGTGCGTACGAGGTTGGAGGTCATGATTATGGTGCAGTGCTTTCAAATGGTTTTGCTCAAAAAACTGGCTTTTGTACCAAATGTATTGTAAAGGTGCAGTCAGCGATTCTGGAGAAAAACTGTTGATACTTGAACGCAACAGCCAAACAAATACCCACCTGCATTTAATGTTCATTCAGAAGCCCCGCCCTCAATCGCCCTCATGGTCAAGGCAATAACATTAAACAATGGCACCCCGTCTCCTCCCCCTCTCTTCTCCTGTCCTGTGATTGGCTGGAATACGCCCCTTGCTGCTTATTGCCTGGAACAGTGTTGTGCGTCTTGGTGCGAGCCACTTTCGTTCTTTTGCCGTTTACAGAGACAGGGTTGTGTACGAGCGCCAGGTTTGTTTCAGAGCTCACACAGAACGCACAGCTAGCGGACCGTGAGGAGATGTTCTCTGAATTTGACTAAAAGTGGATTGGATTAGAATCAATGTCTGCACTTTAAAAGTGCAGTAAAAGTTTTTAAGTCCACTGTCATGACTTTGGACTGTAGGAGTGTCTGAAACAGAAGGCAGCTCCTCTTGAAGTCTTGCTGTCCAATAAATCATGAAGCAGAACTTCAATAACCCTGAAAATAGTCTGAACATCTTTTTTTACTCAAAATAAACTCGAGTAAAAATTATTTAAAAAATATCTTTGTTGTCCACAACCCTCTCCATCTCTTTTTTGCCATGTCTTCCAGGGTCAGTTATACAGGCTGGCTGACGCACTGGATTATGGGATAAATACTGCCATTCAAAAAGGCTAAACAACAACAAAAATATCAGCCAATTGAAGGCACCATTCTACACGATCACTTAATGAAGACGTGACTCAATGCCTTGGTGCCCAGCACAGTTTACATCCCAGACACACCCTTTTCTCCTCTCTCACTTTTGCATCTGTTTTTCTCTTCTTCTTTTTATCATTTCATCTGCTCATTCCACTTTATTTGTTTCCTTTCTTCCTGCACTTCTCTACTACCCTTGCGCTCTCTCGCACCCATCACTATTCTCCCCACTTTCCTTACGTCTTTTACACAATGCAAATCAACACGGCCCAAATGAATATCTAAGAGAGTCAAAGAGTCGTTTGGAGAACGAGTTAACGAATAAGCAGCGGACAATAAATCAAAATCGTTATACATCAAAGAGATTTACTATATAAAGCTTCTTTCTTGAGTGTTGTGTGACTACAAAATATGGCAAGTACACACAAGCCAAATATGAACAGCAGCAACAGTGTCTGCCCGCCAGTCAGACTCACGAAGCCAAATCTGCTGCGTGTGTGTTTATAAAAGTCAACAAAAATCCCTGATACACTCCTGCCATACGCTTCCACTGCCCTGGATTAGGCCTAATTAGTAATGAGAGGCGCTCTAATTTTCACTGCTTAATAAAATTCATCTGAAACATGATAAAAAGCAGAAGAAGGGGCTTTGTAATATCCACTGAGCTAAACATATTCGGCAGCTGCTCTCCGTAGCAACGCCGAGCTGCGAGTCTCTCTGAACCTTTGCAGAAATCTACTACGGCAACGGCGATCTTTAACGCTCACCCAGCTCCGACCTCTACGCCTTCTGCCACAAGAAAATGCACTTAAGGGGCACGTGCGAAACTTTGTGCACCCGTCAGAGCACAGAGAGCACAGAGCCAGGCTTTCGAAAACCATATTATTCCACCGGGGAAGACAGAACTGCACGAAAAACCATAACTGAGGTGGAAGTGAGCAGCGCATGCAGGTTTCTGTTTGACCTGAAACAAAGTTTTTAAAACGATGGAATGCGTAATCATCTTTAATATATACATTTATTTATTTATTTATTTTTAAATCTCTCAAACTTTTCACTTAGCTTCTGAATCCACTATGTGATGAGAAAAACACATACGAAAATGTCTGACAAGAGAAGTACAGCAATTAGGAAGAAAATGATGGAAACGTGATAGGATTTTTAAGCGTCTCTACTGCAACAAAGCTGAAAGGCAGACCAGCAGGTAAAGCAGGATGTATAAGAGGGCAGACAGCGCCCTGTGACATGGCACGGGCGACCGTGCGAGAAGATAGAGTGTTTATCTAATGGTAATCAGCGGAGTCTCGGGGGTCGCTGCTTCCTGGTTTCTCGATAACGTTACTGTACACACAGTGTTTTGTTTATCTTAGTAAAAAAGATAAAAGTGATGGGGGGGGATTACATCGGTAAAAAAAATAAATAAATAAATAATAATAATATTAACCAGTTTTAAAAATGTAGGAGACCACAGACATTTAAGACTGAACCAATGCACACACCAGACGATTAAGTCAGGACGCAGGAAGAAGCACTTGGCGATTTCAGAACGGTGAATCCAGGGACTTGGGAAGTTGCATCCGGCTGGTGACGCTTCCTGGTCAGCTCGCTCTCACTGGCTATTCCACCGCTGCTCCTTTCACACTACAGAATTTCAAGTTGTAACTATCAATCAAACATGCTTGATATTTCCTAGGCATTGTGGAAGATTAAAATATCAATTTAAGACTGTTAGAGAGTAAAGAAATAAATCTAAAGAGTACAGGAGCCAGTGCTGTGTGTGCTTCTTGTCAACTAAAGTAGGCTGAGGATGGTTTTAACCGTGGGAAGAAAACAGATGGTGGACCTCCAAGTGAACTTTAAGATATGGCTCGCCAAGTGATAATGGGAAGATGCGTCTTACCACGGATGCAGGTGGTATATGGTAGGAGCAGATTTAAGGGGGCGGACATTAACTGAGCTACAGAAACAGGATGACGACATCAAATGCGACTACGCAGTAAAGTCAGTGGTATGCACAGGGTCAAGAGGATCATACAGAAAACTGTCTGGAATAGAAGCTAATAGTGAAAAATAGCTAATGGAGGTAAGAGTGGGAGGAAGAGAGCCAAAAGGAAAAATTATTAGTTAAAGATGAAATCAGGAGGGGCCCACACCCCCTTCCTTAAAATTTGTATAAATGTGTGATGCTTGGTAGTGTCTGTCAGTCTTCCTTTGGAAGAGATAAGCTTTTGCTGCTCTCTGAATGAACTCGCCTGGGATGAACTCTGCTTGTGTCTGTCTGCAAATAAACCTGCCGGATTTTTTTTTTTTTCTAACAACTACTTGGTGTTTTTAACTGAGTTCTTGTCCTCACAGTTTGTATATTTTATTATAGAATTGAGATTTGAATACGTATCAAGAACAAATTGATTAACACAAGGGTTAGTGTACAGTATAAAGCACCAGAGGAGGAGGAACTCCCGTCCTGGGTGACTCTTATCACTACAGCAAGTAAAGATTCTGTTCGATATTTGGGTCATGATTCAGAGTGGCCATTTGACCTAATCTGCATGGCTTGGGGCTGTCGGAGGAAAGCAGAGCACGCCGAGGAAACCACGAAGGCACGGGGAGAACATGCAAACTCCACACAGAAAACCCTTAGTTGGCTGCCAGGTTCGAACCCAGAACCTTTTTGCTGTGCATTACTGAGGCGACCTTTGTATTATATTACACAAAACGAGGCTACAGTGATTATGCTGTGATTGCTTTTCAATAGATTAAACAATAAACTTGTGAGATTGGACAAAGGTTTATTTATTTATTTATTTTTCTCCCCAAGTCACAGAAAGCATGTGATTTATCAGAAAGCTTACCTGAAGCCTTTAAAAGGTCAAAATGCTCACAAAACACAAAGACAGTTCTAGTTCATTTGCATTTTGCAGGCTTCTGCAAGATCCACACAGCAAAGGCCAACGCCGCAAAGACGATTAACATCGCCATACGGATATTATAGCAAGTCATGTTGTCTAAACAGCAGCCTACGGTATAATGTATACTGCATGATCCAAATAATGAATACTAATGAAACAATATGGCTAAAAGCAAACCTGTACTTTACTGAAGCAAAACAAATCTAAATAAAGAAATCAGGTTTGAATAAGTGCGAAAGATTAAAAAAAAAAAATTGTATTTTTTTTTTTTTAAATTCCAAGCCGCGTTATTAAGAGTGGTCGGCAGTGCGGCTCGAAATAAACAACCGAAAGAAAGAAAGTAAACAACTGACCACAAACATGGCATTAGCATCCTGACTCTATGGAGACCTTTGTTCTCGGAGCTTTCTGTGCGCTCTTTGATGTGAAGTGTTGTAATTGAAAAAAAAAAAAAAAAAAATCTAGCCAATTCTCTGGCGTTTTTTTTTTTTTTTTAAAGGGCTGTTTTTCAGAGCACGCTCCAAATGAGCAGATGGTTAAGGTGCTGCTCTTCTTCAAACGAGACCATGCTTGGCTCGCTTCGGTGGTACGAGAGCAGATTCCAGATTGGGCACTGACAGGAGAGGAGTGCAATACACACACACGCTTGTTTGTGGTGGCATGCGTGTTGTGTGTGGATGTGTGTGGGCATACAAGCATGTGTGCATCAGCGAGCTCAAAACGTTCATTTCCTGGACGCTGCTGATTTTATTTAATAACAGCCTGCATAGAAACAACCTTCCACAACTACAGACCAATAAGCATGTGTACAGCAGAACATTTTATATAGATATATTTATTCTTATACATTTCTCATTTGCCAGCTCTGAGCTCTGTCACACTTGGCAGAGCCTTTTCAGTCACCATATTTCTGACTAATGAATGAAAGACTTTTACAACAACATTTTTTTTTATATACATACATTTCAGCTTTCTAGTTTTATTGTGCTGTGTTATTTATTTGCAGTCACTACGTGCAGTGGATTTTCACTCTGATTCAGAATCCTCAAATATGTGTAAAAGCACTCTTACTCCAACATCCAGTCCTTACATGGATACAAGAATGGAAATATACTTCCAAGTACTTCTATTTACACTTCCTTGCTTTTTCTGTGCTAAATAATAAGTATGATTCTCCCCCCAATTTTCCAAAATTTGGGTTCTTGGCTCCCAAGAGGCGAAAAAATAAAAGTGTTTGCCCTATTGCACCCTATTCGGAGATAGCGAGTTTGAGTCGGTGCAGGGAGAAAGGGGTGGTGTAGTCACGCTCCGCTGTCAATTACGGCAAAACTAGCCAATCAAGGGCGTCTGTGAGCTCATGCGTCAGTTCCTCGGAGAAAGCATGTAATGGAGTTCGCCTTCAAATGGCTGGTAGCTGTCGTGTAACATGACAGAGTCCTCTGATGGGTGGGAATTGGACACGACTAAATTCAGTTGGAAAAAATTATGGTTTTCAAATCAGCACCAGCAAACATCGCATTCCTCTTATGATATACCGCTATAAACACTGGTTCCTCTTATTTCCTCTTTCTTTCTTCTTGGTCACACTTCTGAGGCTTACGATTCATGCTGCCACTTACAAAAAACATGAAACAACAAACGTACTCTCTAGAGGTTTGCCCGTTCTGGACTGCTGAAGAAGCGCAGCATAGCAGTGCCAAAGAATTGGACTATGTAGATATAAAGGGCCGATGATAATGAAAACTATATTCCATTTCTGCTCATAGAGCCCATAAATCCTACATAGCAGACCTTTAATGTGAGGCAATAACTGACTACCGACTTGTACGCTGACGTCTTGTGTTTATAACTGGGGGGGAAAGCATCCAGTCAGCGGCGGTCCCGGGGACGGAAACGTCTTGTTGATGAGGAGAACGTCCAGACAGGTTCGAGCTGACACGGAGAATACAGTAACTCAAATAACCACTCTGTACAACCGTGGTGAGTAGAAAAGCATCTCAGAACGCACAACATGCCGACCCTTGAGGTTACAACAGGGGAAGAGCTCGTCAGGTCCTACTCCTGTCAGTCAAGAAGAGAAATCGGAGGTAACAGGATACAGGATCGCTGAAGACTGGAAAAAGACCGGTCGTGACTTTGCTGCCACACCATTGGCTGATCCATTTAGCTTATGACCAATCACATGGGGGTAGATACCACTTGACTAATATTTCAGGAAACTCCTTCAAAATCCAGACATCCATCCATTCAAATCTCAAGGCACGTGGTAGTACGGATAAATCTAAATGAACACTTTGGTGTATATTCTATTTGTGTGTGTGTGTGTTAAAGAATTAATGGAAAAAAAAAAGAGCAAAAATATCTGAAAACAAACTCACAGCAGGGCAAGAAACTCACATCTCCTGACAGTTTTTATTTCCAACCTGTCACCAAGAGACTTCCTTAAACCATGTTTCCTTGACAACTCTTTCCTACAATGAAGACAGCAAAGATGATCTGTAAAATCAGCTACTCTGCTCAGACAAATGTGTTAATCCTGCAATGCAGAACAGAACGGTAGTGCAATATCTAGTGCAACTGACAGAATGGAGAAAAAAAAAAAGGAAACATTTAAGAAATAAAAGGTTCAACGCATTTGATTTTCTGTAGCTAGCTTGAACATGACTAGCTCTCTCTCCAACGTAACATTTTTAACCTCCTTGATGAAGGTTACAGTATGTTCTCGATGCCGCTTGTCCGTCTGTCTGTCTGGCCGGCTGACCAGCTTTAAGCAGGATTGTACAAAACCTACTGACCCGAATTCCACGAAACTTGGCAGAAGGATTGAATATATTGCAAGAAGAAAAGTCACAATATGTTGGGAAGAAAGTCATAATATGACGATAAGGTGCATATCAGACCAATGTTCGCTTGAGGAAAATTAGGATGTGTTGAAGGTGTACTTTAGTAAGGGATTTATAAATAAAGAAGTACTTCATCTTCTGGCAATCAGCATGAAAGTATTAGTATTAAAACACTCAACCTCTTCAAGTAATCTTACGACTTGATTCTCTACATGTTGTATTTCTTACACTTTAAACAATGTCCCTAACACATGATTACAGAAAACAGGCAACATGTCGAGAAGTCCGCTTTATCTCACCGTAAGTCTCCTGGACTTTAAGAGTATCCTACGAAGTGCAAATCACTGGACGATTCACAGCGCATGGACCATCACTAACTGCAGGTGCAGCTAGGGTTTAAAACTAGTGAATGAGATAAAGAATTTTACATTAGAAATATCAACAAAAATGTTAGATATTAGGAAAGAAAATCGATTAGAAATGACTCTCTAGTAATAACGTCGAAATGAATTTAGTAGAAAGACAGATAAAGGAGATGACCGGAAGGAACCAGAAAGTATGCGCCAAAGAAAAGAGTGGATAAAGAAAAAAAATACAAGACAAAAGGTGTTGAAATGTAAGAGAAAGCTTTTATATTTCACTTCAATTGGCACCTTCAGAACATGTAGATGTGAGGTAAATCAGTTCAAAGTGTTGATAAACACACACACACACACACACACGTATTTAGCTACAGTATGTTGATTTCCTCTTCGTTTGCACATCATGCATCCGACTAGCTGCTCAACCCACTGACTATTCAACACTAGAGGCACTGTTCCTCCTCGGTCCTCATATTTACAAAATCTTTTGGCAGAATATTCTTTTTCAAGTGACTTACGGCTGCGATAGGATCCAATTACAACATAGATCCCGCTTAAGGGTCAGCAGCAGAGAATCTGCCAAACTACCACCTCACAAATATTAAAAAAAAAAAAAAAAAAAAAAAACCACACACACCCGCCCTTAAAGAGGACATATTACTAAAAAAAAAAAAAAAAAAAACCC
>JAOVYU010000042.1:6576964-6592399 GCA_025674565.1 Synodontis membranacea | reverse complement strand
ATATATATCCCATGTTGTGTGAAAACACTTGGTAATAAAAGGAACCTTCGAGGAACTGTTCAGTCAGAATGCTCAGAAACGATGGTCTTATCCACACTGTGTAAAAAGGTGTATCGATCTAATCACGAGTTATATGACGAGGCGAGCCGTTCATTCCGAATTGTACGAGAAAACATCCGGTGTAATCCGAGCGAGCTACACTCTGAGTCTGAAGCTGGCGACAGCGGTGATCCGACTCAATTTAAGCTTGCGACATGAACCAGAAACCAGTCCAACGCCAAGCACTCTCGACTGCTGGAGAGCTGCAGAGATGGAGACTGGTACACACCTCGCCTCTGCTGTTTTAACGGTCGGTTTTATTTGTGAACGAACTCTCTTTTGTCTCCTAGGTGAAAGAGCTCGTGCTCGACAACTGTCGGTCAAATGAAGGCAAAATCGAAGGCCTTACAGACGAATTCGAGGAGCTGGAGTTTCTAAGCACAATCAACGTCGGCTTAACTTCAGTCGCCAACTTGCCCAAGCTTAACAAACTCAAAAAGGTACGAAGCAGCGTGGTTTGATCGGATGAACCAAATCACTCCTATCTCGTATTGTACATGTCTTAAAGATGGTGGTGTTTTGTTTGTTTGTTTGCAATAGCTCGAGCTTAGCGATAACAGAATCTCGGGTGGTTTGGAAGTACTGGCAGAGAAATGTCCCAATCTCACCCATCTCAACCTCAGCGGCAACAAGATCAAAGATCTCAGCACCATCGAACCCCTGGTGAGTTTGAAGGCCACAGACACCATGCACGTGTATGGACGTTAGTGAGAATCCTTTAGTGACTTCCTGTGATGTAATGTGTCTGTTCTGCACCATAGAATATAATATTAAGCGTTGTAGAGCTGAAGGTTCCTGTGTACCTACCTTTTATACTTCATCATTAAGCCCATGTTGTAATGAAGAAGTCATATAACAATAAAGCTCCCTAGCTATTCGTCTCGTTTTATAATGTTGGAAATATTTCTTGCCTCTTTTTTTTTTCGCCTCTATTTTTAATGGTTTAGCACAAGACTGACTTCAAACAAACCTTAACTGGTAGAAAGGGAAGCTAAAATCTTTTAACCTGGTGGTTAAAACGGTATTAGTAAAGTACCTAAAGACTGCAATTTACATTGTTTGCATAATGTAACAATTTGGGGTTTAAGTACGCGAGCAATCTACAATTTTTTTGTGTTGTAATGTGCATGCGGTGAACCAAACAAATTATATGTTTAGTGTTTGAGGGTTTTTTTTTTAAAGGGTATAATGAGTACATCATGCTCAGGTGATTTCTGGAAATGTTTCATTTTTTTTTATGGGTATAATATAAAAGGTACATCAAATGAAATTGAGATTTCTTGTCTCAACAGAAAAAATTGGAAAGCCTCAAAAGTTTAGACCTGTTCAACTGCGAGGTGACAAACTTAAATGACTACAGAGAAAATGTCTTCAAGCTGCTGCCACAGTTGACATATCTCGACGGCTATGACAAAGAGGATAAAGAGGCACCCGACTCTGACGCGGAGGCCTACGTCGAGGGATTGGATGACGACGAAGACGAAGATGATGGTACTGTCTCTTCGTCCCCCACTGAGTCGATGTGTCGAGGGGAAATTAACCACCCGCACCATATGGCTACAGGATATGACCAGTTCTATATGAAGTCTGTACGTTAAAATAAAGGTTTATTGACGAAAGTTTTTGCGTTTGGCAGAAGTAGACGAGGAGGAGTACGACGAAGACGCGGCTCCAGGAGATGAAGACGAAGAGGAAGGCGACGAGGAGGATGAGGAAGAAGGGGAAGAAGAAGAGGAGGAAGATGTCAGCGGAGAGGTGAATGCTGCAGCACTTGTTATATTCACAGTATTTACTCCTCTGACGTAAAATGACGTCTTTTTTTACATTTCAAGGAGTGTTTTTGAGTCTGAAGTATTTCTTTTTTTGTCTTAGGAGGAGGAGGAAGAAGACTTAAATGACGGGGAAGTTGATGACGAGGATGACTACGGTAAGCAAATGAGCTGGTTTTATTTAGCCTTTTTGAATTTGGTACCAGAGTGAGCATAAATCTTAAGGATTAAAGCTCAGCTCTAATAAACTAATATGTTCTTAAAGGAGAATTCTACCAGACTTCAGAGTCGTTATTGATGAAAATAGGGCTATTCACTATTCCCTTATATTACTAATGATATAGATTATGGCTTGTATAACTCATTGGTTCCATTTGAGGCGAGTTGGCTTCAGTTTTTTTTTTTTTTTTTTACTTCTGAAGGTCATAAAAGCAAACATGCCGAGAGATACGATGCGAACAGCAGCTATGCATATAATGATCCTATTAAGTTCACTAAAAATGGTAACATGATAGAATTCTCCTTTAAGATGCACTTGTAATGTGACTATATGTATATATTTTATTTAAATACATACACAGTTAAAATCGACAGAATGTCCAGTGGAATAAAATGTGCTTTTTTTTAAATTATTATTATTATTTATTGCTTGCAGAGGAGGAGAGGGGACAGAAGAGGAAAAGGGAGTTGGATGAAGAAGGGGAGGAGGATGATGACTGAACATGCACTCTCGGGTTCCCTTTGTGATCTGACTGTTTTAACCCTCTGTTTCTATGTCCTAATGTAATTTTGCGGTGGTTTGGGGAGGTATGCAAATGGTAGGGGTGGGTTAGTAGATATGAGGACACAGTTTAATTTTTTTTTTTTTTTTTTTTTTAATTTTGCTTTGTTGTTTTTTTTTGTTGTTGTTTTGTTTTTGTTTATTTGTTTTTTATTTTTTATCTTTGTTTGACCCCATTCTTTTTTTTTTTTTTTTTTCTTAAACCTTTACAGACGGCTGGCAACAACACAGTAGTGGAAATTTCCTTTTGTCCGAAACAAAACTGAGTTTGCTCTTTGTAATTTTTATTTTCTCTTTACTGTTGATGCCTATACAGATTGCTTATACAGATTGCTGGGTATGACTTATGTATTTAAATGACAAAAAAATACCAAAAACCTTTTAAAAACAGCATGTCTGGCTCTATTTTAAATTTGACTACTGGATTTCAAGAGGGTTTTCTTACCCACCTTTTTTAAAAAAAAAAACAAAAAAAAAATCACACCTTTTTTCGTTTGTGTACATTGCGTCTCTTTCGTGTTTCTCGTCATCATGTGACGTGCTGTTCAGGCACGGAGGAGGCATCGGATCCTGCACAGTACACCCTCTCAATGTGATTATTTTATTTTGTTATTATTATTATTATTATGATTTTTTTTTTTTTTTTTTTATGTTTAGAACTGAATGTCTGCCCTTGTCAAATGACTCCTGGAAACCCCTTTCTCCCTCTTGCGTGGATAGTTCAGAGGTATCGTGTTCTTTGTAAATAATGACCAAATATATTTTTTTCTATTCCCTTTGATAACGGCAGACATTTTTCACCATTTAATCTCAGTTGTAACAGTTAACTGTAATAAAACAAATGAAAACACATGCAGCTGTAAAGTAATTTTGGCAAGCAGCGATCCAGCAGAATGCACTGAGCTCGTGATCAGAGTGAACCCACTTTGATTTTGTCCATCCAGGTCATTAGTTACTACATTTAATGTATGAAACATAAACCGCTGTCTTTAGTCTCACTACATAGAAGTTTTTGTTCTTTTGCAAAAGTTCCATCAACATCAGCCTCTCAACAAAATTGTAATTGTAAGCTCAGGGAAAGGATATTAGCTTGTATTCTGTGTGTGTGTGTGTGTGTGTGCGCGCGTGTTCTTGTCTGGATATTTGTGTGAATATTCAGAGATGCTTTGGGTTATTTAAAGCGAAGGAATTCTGAGCTGTTCGATGGTTCTAAATTCTACGTTTTTGTGATTTTTTTTCTTTTCTTTTCTTTTCTTCTTTTTCCCTCAGTCTGGATATTTTGTAAATATTCAGATACTGAAATTATTTAAAGCGAAGACATTCTGACCTGTATTTGGTGGCTCTAAATTATACCTTTTTGTTTTTGTTATTAAAATTGGAAAGAAAGAAAAAAAAAAAGTTTAGACATGATTGAGGAATAAGGAGTGAATTGGAGTTGCTTATGAAGGTGGTGTTAAAAAAATATATATACATATATATCGTACTGTTTTGTTATTATTCAGGTTAAAGACGCAGTGATATTCCATGATGCCGTTTCTATTTTTAAACTAGTCAAATGTGAGGCTTCACAGAATTTGAAGGATCATAATAGGTCAATATCCTCTCCCCTGTATAATTTTTGGCTGCTGCTTGGGACAGATGGACCATGTCCAACTTTGGCCTGGCTCATGCTGATGTCACCTAGTGGAGTAAATGGGTATTGCACAAATATTACTCCAGGAACCCTAAGTAGATGGAGCCCCAAATAGCATTATGCAAAACAAAAACTCATCCAGCGTAATGATGAAAACTGTCTAGTACACCCACTGGTGCCTCTGGGCCTTAACTATAACACTTGACTGAAATAGTGAGGCTTTGTTATAGTTTCCTTTACCCCTACCCAGAAATTTCCTTTTTTTTTTTTTATTTTTTTTATATTTGCCCCTTTGAAAGGAGTACAGGAATCCTACATGGGTATATTGATAGAAACTTAAACCACTCATCTGAAAAGAACAACCAGTTAAGGGACGCACTTAACACTACATGTTTATCTTCATTTTTGGGCTTGAAGTTCCTCAAACATCTCCGTTACATTGCCTTGTGTATAAAATTGCAGGTCAGTTATATGAGGAATAAAAACACAATGGGGTGCATTTCCAAACTGATTCTTTTCAAATACCAGCATGTCCTGAAGTATTTTTTTTTCTTCTTAATTTCTATTTTTAAATTTGCCAATGAATGACATGTGGGTAACTTTTAGATTTTTTTTATTATCTATTATTTCAACAACAACAAAAATACATTTAATGTTGTTGAACATCTGCAAGACAATTTAGCTTATGCCATCTCTTATGTTTTAGCAGATTTAAACAGTTCCCTCGGCATCCTTTTCCTCCCTCTTGTTACGTTAATGCGACAGGAAAAAAGTGCACCTTGTCAAGAAACCAGAAAGCACAAAGCCATCCATCCTGACTGACTGACTGACTGACTCTGACTGGAGACTCCTTCCATAAATGTGAAATAAACTTCACAATATCAAAGATTATATGTTGTTCTTTTTTTTTTTTTTTTTTTTTAAACAACAGTTTATTTAAACCTGTTTATTATTTGTCTTAGATTATACGGAGCATCCACTCTACCAGTCCCCATTGAATTAGCTGTTACCATAGAAACAATAGTGTTATTATAAATGTGCACATTAATATAAACTAATGATTTGCCTTGCAGCTGGAACAACTGTTAGAGCTGCTGTATTAGAAAATTACTTTCTGACCAATACGATTTGAGAACTCAACAGTGCATTGGTAGAAACAATAATGATGCGTGCCTCAGGGGTTGTTCAGCACAGCATTTCTCAAGAGGTGACCCATTGGATCAGGGGTGTTTGGAGAACTTTGAGACTCTGTAGAACAATGTGCCTCCAGGTCTGGAGCCGAGTTACTCGACAGGATGGGAGTGTTTTCATGTTCCGCCGTTTACCATGCACGGAGCAGGAATAAGCCGAGCCTTTAAAGGAGGTGAGAGTATTTTATGAGCAAAAACATTTTCTACACGCTCCATAATCAACCATCAGTCTGATTTCTGTGTCTCTGATCAGTCCAGGGGTTTAAAGCTACAGATGTGGATCTGACTAATGAAGTAAGGCCTCATTTCAATCACTCGCGCACAAATCACATATTGCCCGATGAGCACGACAAATGAAATATCATCAGGAAAATATGTTCATACTTCTGTCAGTGAGTTCATGTATGACCCAGGAGAGGTTTGTCTGAATCTGGGATGAGTCTTATAACAGTGCAACCCCAATTTTAGTCCAACACATGATTTCACCTTTTTCTTTTTGAATATTAAATATAACGTTAGTAGAAATGAGCGTAATTCTTACAGTATATTCTTGACGGATTTGCATGTTATAATGCAATTAATTATTCACTTGCGAGAGGGTCAGGAAAGAATGAGCTAATACTAACAGAGTCCCATCATCCGTTCCAAAAAGAAAAAAAAATGCCCAGACAGACAGGTTAAAAAGTACAATTATTATCACCTACACACACAATAAACACTTGTATGCTGTATACCCTGCACGCAATCCTAAAATGAAAGGCTCACGTTCACTTTCGCATACTGTTGCCTTTACTATAAGAATTTGGCCACTCTTACTTACTAATCACTCACTATTTTCACATTTCTTCGCATCAAACGGTGCCTGGATACATGTACTGCTTCTCATCATCATAACGTTTCATTACACTCTCTGAAAACATAGCTCTAAATGGTTTCTTTTCTTGTCGCTGGGGTGCTACCCTCAAGGGTCCATCTTTTGTTCAACCCTAGGCTACATTCTGTCTGGAAACATCGATACAGTGTATCTCTAAGAAACATAATTATGGCGTAATTAGTCCTTAGCTTTTAATAGAGCTTTTTAATCATTAGATGCACCTTCCTAGATTAAAGATACCAAAAGTTACAAAAGGTGTGCCCTTGACGGTATCACCTCAGTGACCAGGAACGGTACCGTTCAGTACCCTTTTACTTTTCACCTGCGGTAGGACACGGACACACTTTTGCGAATGTTATTTTTGTGACAACACACTCATGTTAGATTAAGTTCTAGGTGTATGCGGTGCTACTACATTAGGTATTAGTTATGTTGTACTGTGTTGCGAATACTTTCTCTATCCATTCAACCTGGCACTGATCGTGCATACAGTCAGATCCGAGCCTCTGAACAATCCGGTTACAGCAAAGATACAATAAGTACCGTTTTGCGTCTCAATAGAATGCGATTAAAAGCTGCTTTGGCTTGTTGCAACATCAGAATGGCAGCTCAACCATCAGTAAGCTTTAGATATTAAAGGAGCAGTTTGTCATTTTTAGACCCCTGCCTGCAAGGTGAATTGTGATCAACAACTAACCACAGAACAATCTGTTTAAATGATGCACTCTGGGCGACAGGACAGGTCCAAAATTAAGAAACTAGCAGGGCCAATCGCATGGCAAAGATAATAATTAAGTTCAATATTACAAACTGCATCTTTAATTCAAGCTCCCTTCCCAAGTAAATTATGCTTATTGCATCTTTAAGATTTTAAGACAGTAAAAGACAAGGCAAGCAAAATGACTTCTAGACAACATATTTGGTTGACCAGCTAATGATCTCTGTCTCTACATCCATGGTTAACGATGAGATGGGCCTAATTGTTTTTTTTTGTTTGTTTGTTTTTTTTTAAATAATGTGTAATTGGGGAAAACATATATAACAAAATAAATAATTACAATTATAAAGAAAACACAAAAACAATACAGTTAATGGCTTGTATCAAGTAACCTCTCAAAGCCATTCCAATCCAATACTGCAAATGTAGCAGCCCGCATTATCCAAAACGGAGGAGAAGTAAGGATAAAAGTGAAAGACAGAGAGAAAGAGAGATAGTATGAGTAAAAATAAGTAAAATACAAGTAATAGTGTTAAACAGCATGAAAGAAATCTTAAAGGATGTTATGTCCTTTTGAACTACTTTTCTTCTGCATATCTTTGAGATGGTTTGTGAGCCTTGCGTATACTGATATTGCTGGGAAAGCAGCAGTAAACACAGGCCATAAGGTGTGAGAGGTTTTAGTGATATAGGGGTCAACTTACACCCCAGTAGAGTCTGACAGCATTAAAGGCATCAACAGTTAGGATCATAGTGAGACACTGCTTGGTGGTGACAAATGCTTATCCCTGTGGGATTTAACGGAGGGGTATCCAGGAAGTTGTTCAGCAGTACTGGGAGTTATTTTACAAGGGCTTCACCCTGGTCACATGCTGTTGTCACTGCTATTGTTATTGTTGTTGCGGTTGTTGATGTTTGGATTGTTCCTCAGGTTGTTAAGCTCCAGCTCCAGTTGTCGTATTTTAACGTCCTTCTGTGCTAGCTCTTCTTTCAGTCGCCGCAACTCGTCCTGCTGCCTGAAGAACATCCGCAAGAGCTGAAGATAGGAAGATATATGATAAGCACACACATGTCCAAGTACTGTCCCTGTACTGTAACAGACATAGCACAGAGACGAACACCTCAGTAACTGGGAGTTTATAAGTAAGGGCATACTCGCACTAAGCAATCCATACCGTCCCCGAACATGCTTGAACCTAGACGTCTTGTTCATTTGACTAGAATAATCGCTGCATGCCGCGCTTGGGCACGGTTCAGTTGGCTCATCTGGAAGATGTGGGCTTGGGTACAGTTCAGTTGGATTCAGGCATGGTACGTTTCAATGTAATTGCTAACTGTGCCCAAGCACAGAACTTGAACGCTATGGTGTGCACTTGCCAACTCACTTGTCGAATTAAATTTGGTTTAATGTCATGTCTGGTTCCCAGCTTATTGGTGAACATGAATTGTATATGGTGAGTAAAACTGAAAATTCCTCCCTCAATAATGCCAACTGCTTCTGTAAAAATCTTCTCAAGCATGCAGCACAATTTACTGAAAATCACTGAGTTGCGTAATTGATAAACCTATAAAATGGCATGTGAGAGGACTGTGTCATTGAGCCTGAAAGAACTCCAAATAAGCCTCAGTATAATAAGTCATGGACAGTGCTCTACGAGGGCTTTTATTAAACACAAAAAGTTGCATTGTGATGACGTAAGTGTACTCGGGCCCAGAACAACATAAGCACAGGTCAGTGGGGGGAGTGGGGAATGGGGACAGTTGTACTTGGGCACAATAGAGTGCAACTGTGCCTTTGGTGAGTATGCCCTTAAAATCCAAGTGGTTGGTTGGGGGTGTTCGGACTGGCTCTCTACATGAGCACATCCCCATTTTGAGCTGCGTCTGTTGCTGTCATCACAGATCCAATTAAATATGGCACATAAAATAACAGCAGTAAATTTGCCTTCATTTACTCAATTTAAAAATACATTCATAAATATAAACTCCCTCTAATTGCTTGTCTCTGGCGTGGCAGTCTTCAAGAATACGTACTTGGTATTTTTCTTTTTCATAATTCTATTGTACCATTGTGCTCTAAATTTAAATGTACGCCATCCAATCAAAAGATGTACACTAAACATACATTTAAAAATAACACCTGATTGATTGATGATCTTAGGAATTATGATTGTGATCCATAATCCCTATTCCAAGTGGAATCTGAAATAGGCAGAAAAAAACCCCAAGTGGACAACGAGAGAAAATATAACAGACTGCACAGACAAATGGAGCTTAGGATCTGTCTGCTTGACACTTGAACCCCTCCTGTTCTCTGTATTTATTGTATAGAGCCACACCTGTTAGTCTATTTAAAGTACGGTGCTTACACTGTAGTTCTGAAGGCTTGACTATGCAATAAGTAGATGGGATAACGAACATCTTCAGGATGTTCAGCTTAAGCTTGAGTCTGAGTAACACATAGTTTATATTTAAACACTGAAATTTAGTGCATTAAATGCTTCTTTTTTTATTATTTCATGCATGTAGAGCACAGGCACCTCATTCTCTGTGCGGGGAGGCACATTTTCCAGCAGGTCAATCCCGTTCACCACTACGCTTTTCTTCTCCTTCACCGGGGCCTTGAACACCAGCTTACTGGGTCTGCTGTAGCCCTCCTTAAGAGACATTAACACTGGCCCTGCAGTCCCCACACACACACACACACACACACACACACATACCAATTCTCATCATATTTAATGCTTATGTTCTGTTCACTACTCATCAATAAATGTCCCATAAAACCAAGGTATCTCTGTTGATTTTATAACAATTATTTAACCACTATTTGTGGATGCAGAGAGATACTCAAAACCCCTTCTCATGCTTGGAGGTCATCATAAAGACAGGTTTGCATAGCCTCAGGATCAGATAAACAAGCCATTTTCACATACTGTATGTGCCCAAATTGTCAAATGATGTACAGTATGCTATAACATTCTGAGCACAATACGAAATATGTAGAGAATTATTTGCAGTTCATTTTCTAAATGTGATATAAGCATTTTCTAATAGCTTATAATGCATACTCAGCCTTTGTAAATGCATCACTTCATAAGTAAGTGTTTGTGCTTCTAACTCACACTTTATGGCCAAATGATTGTGGAAACCTTGTGGACCGAATGTGGTTCTTCTCCCAAACTGTTGCCACAAAGTTGTAAGCACACAACTGCATAGAATGTCTAATGCTGTAGCATTACAGTTTTCCTGCACTGAAATTTAGGATCCAAACCTGTTCCAGCATGACAATGCACCTGTGCACAAAGCAAGGTCCATGAAGACATGGTTTGTTGAGATTGGAGTAGAAAAACTTGACCTGTCTGCACAGAGCCCTGACCTCAACCCCACTGAACACCTTCTTGATGAGCTGGAATACCGACTGCACCCCAGACCTCCTCGCCCAACATCTACGCCTGACCTCACTAACGCTCTTGTGGTTGAATGACTGAGCACAAATCCCCACAGGTACAAAGTCTAGTTTAAAGCCTACCTGGAGGAGTGGAGGTTATTATTATAGAAAATGGGGTCTAAACGGAATGGGATGCTCTACAAGAACATATATACATATGAATAACATATATATTAGGCTATATTTTTTGCATATGCTTGCATAAGCTATATGCACCTAAACATATGAATATACTGTATATATTATGTTAAAAAAACTAAATATTTTAAGTCTTAGTATTAAGAGGACTGGCCGTTTTAGATAAGCTGGTCTGAGTACAGAGCAAATACTAATAAAATTATATGCTGCTAATATTAACAGCTCACATTTTTTTTTTTTTTTTTGCAAAAAGGTTAAACACACTGAGACTGAATCTAGATTGCCTGACTTATTTTTACAGCTTTATATTTTTCTCAGTTTCTAAGCAGCCACTCAGCAGTGTAGCACAGCGTGCACTAAGACATATTTGCAGTTGTATATGCTAGTGAGAACTTTACCTCGATTAACACCACTGAGCCACTCATCAGCAGAGAGGGCAGGTTCTATTCCTGGAGTCATGGGGTAGAGGTCCTCCTGATATGTCTCAGACTGCAAACAGCACACGTTCACATAAAACACACTGATCATGCATACTGTGAACTAAGTATTACTTAGTGTACATAGGGTGTGCAGTGTAGTTGATAGATTAAAGGTGCAGTCAGTGATTTTGTTGACAATGTTTTCTAAAATGACTTTTAACAAAATATGCCTTCTCTTTTCTTTACCTGAGAGATGGCCAAGGACCATTATATATGGAATAAGCATACGAAAGTGAAATCGATCAGTCATGAGAATTTAAAATACAAAACATTAATTTTACACTACAATTGATCTACATATGATCTATGACTTAGGCTGTTGCTGGATTGTTGCGGATTATATTTGGAATATCAATGGCATCGTAAAACAGGGACGCGCTAACTGTTGCAGAGGATTAGGGGAAGGGTGAGCCGGCCCCTTTAATGCAAATGAATATAAACCTATAAATCATTTGAATTATAGCTGGCACTGTTGTCATAGCCACTATTAAAGAATATTAATTAACGCCTTCTGACCAATCAGATACAAGAATTCAAGGAGTCAACAATCTGTTGTATAAGATGAAATTATACAATGCTGTCCTAGTGCATCTCAAAAAAAAGGAAAAAAATAATGAAAAAGTGCATTTTCCCATATAAATTAAATACAAGAAGGAAAACCTTCATATATTCCATACTCATTACATATGAACTGAAATATTTCAAGGCATTTTTTGGCTTAATTGTAATGATTAAGGCTTATAGCTCATGAAAATCAGAAACCCAGTATCTCAAGTTATTAGAATATTTTTTCTAAGATCAATCAAAATGTATGTTCATTTATACAGTCAGTAATTGGTTGGGGCTTCTTTATCACAAATCACTTCATCAAGGAGGCGTGGCATTGGCGATCAGCCTTTTGGGTCTTGTGTTTCCCATCTTCCTCTTTACAATACCTCTATGGGGTTCAGGTCAGATGAGGTATGGCTGGCCAATCAAGTGCATTAATATCATGGTCAGCAAACAATTTGGTAGTAGTTTTAGCACTTTGTGGTCAGGTGCTAAGACCTGCTGAAAAAAATAAACCAGAATCTCCATGTAGCTTATGAGCAGATGGTAGCATGTGGTTCTCTAAAATCTCCTGGTCCTACATTGACTTTAGACTTGATAAAACACAGTGGACCAACACCAGCAGATGACATGGCAACCCAAATCATCACAGACTGCGGAAACTTCACACTGGACTTCAAGCACCTTGGATTCTGAGCCTCTCCACGCTTCTACGTCCTTGATTTCCAAATGAAATGCAAAATCTACTTTCATTTGAAAAGGAGGACTTTGGACCACTGAGCAACAGTCCAGTTCATTTCCCCCTTAGCCCAGGAAATACACTTTTCACTTTGTTTCTGGTTCAGGAGTGGCTTGATATTAGGAGAGCGAAAGTTCCTGAAGACATCTGTGTGTGGTGGGTCTTGATGCACTTACACCAGCTTTTAGTCCACTCCTTGTGAAGTTCTTGAATTAACCTTTCTTAACAATCTTCTCAAGGCTGCGGTCGTCCCTGTTGCTTGTGCACCTTTTCCTACCACACTTTTCCCTTCCAGTCAACTTTCTATTAATACCTCATGGAGGGTGTTGATGATCGTCTGTCAAGTCAGCAGTTTTTCCCTATGATTGTGGTTGCGTGTACTGAACTAGACCGTGAGAGACACGGTATTAATACTGTTTGAATAGTAATTTACTTAAACTCGAAATTAAACATAAAATAATTTGAGATGTTTTTATGAAAAATTTTTGAGCTGTAGGCCATAATTATCAAAAATTAAATAGAAAAAAAAAAGCATGGCACATTTGAGTTTACGTGCACTGAATGTAGAATATTTTCACTTTTTTTTTAAATAACTGAAGGAAAATATTGCACGTTTTCATGATTTTTAAATTTTTTGAGATGTGTTAGTATAGGAAAATACATGTACTAGTGTAACTAAACACTTATGCTGGATGCAGTACTGATGATTTTTACAGAGAAGTGGGCTTAGTGGACATATTTCAGCACAGTTGGGAGGATATATTTATATCTACTTTTCAAAGCTTTTGGATCCTGAGACTTTTGGGTTTACCACCCCTACGTGACTTTCAGTGCGTTTTGTGTCTATGTGTGTTTATGTGTGTGTGATGAGCTTTACCCTAATATTAACATCACTGCGTGTGTAATGATCAGAAAGTAAGACAGGCTCTGTGAGTCAGTATAATTACATGCTAGCGGTTTGTTCACTGCACTGATAAACATGTAGACAGACACTGTAGTCTTCACAAGAGAGCCGCCCAATTCACTGCCTGTTACCCCATGATGTTAGGCAGTTGTTGCCTCGTTTTCAGAGGAGCAGGGTGACTGTTGTTTTATTGTAGCAGAATATCTATTGAAAAATTAAACACACTACAGTGATGTAGCTGAGAAATGGCCTGCCTCGCACTGTGACTATGACTTGACACTTACATATACAGTATATTGTAAAACCTTCAGGGCTGATTTGTATTAAAACGTTATGACATCCGACTTTGACTTTGTCCGTTTGGGGATGTCAAAGTCTCACACTGGTGATGATGTGACACTGTGTTGCATGAGGTTCGTTGAACAAATTGCAAATGTAAAAGCCAAGTGAGTCTTTATGGCACCTGGTGTACAGTACATTAGATTAATGCTTTATGTTTGACCAAAGGGCTTTGGTAGATGTCATGTAACCTTATGAAATCAGGCATTAAGGAAAGTGTTGCCTACTAAATCTGCTAAAGACACATTTACATAGACTTAATAAAGTGCATGAATAATAAAGTCTCATGTGAAATCGTGTGAATTTTCAGTTGTGAGATTGAGATCGTTAGGTATAAAATCAGGCAATAAACACACACACACACACACACACACACACACACACACACACACACACACACACAAATTAACTTTCTTACTTTCTTGCAAAGATGGGCATCCTTGGTATTAAAAACTCAACAAAAATGTCAAAACACAAACTTTTTGTCCAGCACATATATCTAAATTTTCTTCTATATTTAACAAACATTTGTTTTGTTTTTTCCCCTTAACAGTTATCATGTTTTTGCTCACCCTTCTAGGCACAATCATGGAGATGGGCTCGATCGATCCCTTCAGTGTCACCAGCTTATAGAATCTAAAGACTTCACAGGATGCCACATCCAAGCCATATTTAGGCATTATACCTAACAGACAACAGTGGACACTTCTGAGATAATGTAAGATGAAGCATTATTAAGTGTCATAGCAGAAGAGTAAGAATACTAAAGTAGAAATATTATTATCAGCATGTACAGCATATATATACATATACATATACATTCACAAAATCTAACATTACCGAGTCCTTTCTGAGGTGCAGGGGATCTGAACTCCGTGAGGTACTGCATGTAAGGCTTCTCTGTAATCACTTCATAGTAGCGTATGTTACCGTCACCCTGAAATAACCCCAATATATCCTTTAGTAGAGACCTGACATAAAAATGAAAGCATGCAAATATGAAACAGAGAACACCCATTCATCATTCAGATCAGATGTAAATATCTAGACCAACTTCCTTACCTTTACACCAGTTGGAAACAAGCAACGGAATTGCACTACAGTGAAGAATTCTTAACATGACACCTCAGTAGTGATAATCTCCGTACCTTGCCTGCCAGATACAGCATGTGTGTGTCTGCGTCATAGAAAGGGTAGAGCAGCCCAGACAGGCCATCTATCTCCTCCTCTATTATTGGCATAGACAGATCTTCCTGAGGGGCAGAGGTATAATGGATCACTAGACTATACAGACATCATGCAAAACAAAGAGGACTAAATGAAATAATTCATTCAATCATCATTATTATTGTTATTATTATTATTGATGTATTACCCTGCTCCCTGTGAACATATTAAACCTTTAAGTACAAACCATAATGATTTACACTGGTGTGAAGACTTCAGACGACCGTAGACACCAGGGAGCGTATAGTTATGAAAGGTCTGGTTTTGAGCATTGACTCAGTGCACACACACACACACACACACACACACGCACACGCACACGCACACTTACATACAAACACACCCTGTACAAACAGTGGATGGTCTCTTCACCTGATCCCAGAGTGCAATCTGTCGTGTGTTCCAGCGGGACACCCCCGTTGTTAGGAGCCGTTTCATGTTGCCCAGGAACACAACACGGTTTACTTTGTGGTTCTTGCAGCTTGCCTCCTGCTCGGAGAGTACACACACACACACACACACACACACACACACACACACACACA
>JAOVYU010000042.1:6542362-6556792 GCA_025674565.1 Synodontis membranacea | reverse complement strand
TTAAATGAGGCAATTACAATTATGTCAGTGGAGGGTCTTCACAAGGATAGTAAGACAAATGTGTGTGTGTGTGTGTGTGTGTGTGTGTGTGTGTGTGTGTGTGTGTGTGTCCATGTGAACAGCATAATGTCTCCTTGTTTATTCGTAAATGATCAACATCCCAAAAAAAGGCCTTGAGCTATAGAGAAGCATCCTGCCTACAAAGATATCCATTCATGTGTTATCACAGATATTCACTCAGACAGTCCCCTGACACACACACGTGCACACTCATACACACACACACACATGCACACAGAACTAGCAGTCACATATCATTCTCATGATCAATTACTTCCCTGTAACTCCATTCACAACACTAAGTCTCCATAAATAAACCAGTACATAACTATAAAGCAATTTCCTGATCTTACCTTTCAGCTGCTTGTCTACAAACTTTAAGCTATGCCTAAGAGAAGGAAATCTAGCCTGTATCCCCTCCAGCTCTTCAAGACCATCCAGTTAGTCGGCCTATTGCTTCTCACTGGTTTCCGTCTTCCTCTTTCCTCCCAGGCTTCTCCTCCTGCACCCACCCTCTATCCCTCCCATCCTCTCTCTTTTCCTCCCTCCCTCTGTCACAGCCCCAGCTCCAGCTGCAGTACTACTGTACTGGATAAATATTGCAGAATCTCCATCTTTACACATTATTGAATATTGCCGTGCTCTACAAGCACTCTCCACTCCATCTTTTTTTTTTCACTAAATCTGGATTTCACTAAGAGGCTCAGTGGGGCACTCCTGTCTCACCTGCTTTTATCGGATGTGATTTCTTTAATATTTCACATTTAGCATCTCCAGAGTTCTTGAAATTGAGGAAACACCTTAATGTTTCATCTTAAGAGCCACACTCCAGATGTGATTATTGCTTAGACGAGATGTTGGCTCAAACCTGATGTTCTGTGATGTTCAGCATTTTAATGGAGCGACTGAAGTTCTGTTAAAGTTTCAGGTTAAACATTATAAATTTTCTCATCAACTAAATTTATTAGTATTAACCTTCACACTAATCTTATTGGTAAAGTTTTCCTGCTTCATCCTGTGGGACATTAAAGCAATTAAATCACTTAATGCAACACATTTTTTTTTTTTTTAGGTAACAGGAAATTCAATACAGAAGTGTATAATGACAACTTCACTTAGCGAACCCACATGTGGTTTTCTTGTGCATTGAACGTAATTTTACAGAACACTTCAGGGAAAATTCAACATAACCTCTTAAACTCTCAGAAACCGTCAACTCCGGACTTATTCGCCCTCCTAAATGCATATGTTTTTCCTATTACAGTAGTTGTACTAAACTTTCTGAATATTTCCTAGACATTGTTGCATAACGTGCTTTAAGATGAATAACTGAATAATATGACAAATTCAAGACATTGAAAGTGTATCTTGGTCCTCGGCCAAAACAAACGAAAATTCTGTTTTATTAATTTACCTTATTGCTCGTTGCTGTAAGGACAGAATTGGTTCCATATAACATTAATTTCCTTGTTTATTCATGTAATATTCTAAACCCTAGGGGCTTTTCTAATCTCATACATATTTCTGAGTTACTGAGTGGAAAGGAACATATGTAGTGGATTTTTTTTTATTTTTTTTTTACCATTTGTCAGTAGTAACAATGCTGGTCTAAGAGCAAGACATTAAAAAAATATCTGTAATATTCCTAGACCAATCCTATCTGCCTCTTCCCATCAAAACGTCAATGCCTGAATTCAGTGTACTGATGCTCAGCTGCGTAACCAACACCCCTAAATCACTGTATAATGCAAAATGTATTATATTTTTGACCTTGTTTCCGAGGAAACGGCTTCAAAGTGCTTTTCCGATACAAGACATAACCAAGATTCAGTTATATGACATCATCATGCAGGTTTTCTTAATCAGATGCTCACCTGAATTTGCTTCTATCATGTGGTCATTTAAAAATCATAGAAATGACTACAGCGATGTGAGAATGTTCTGTCTGTAATACTGTAGCTCTCATTTGTCTGATTTGCTAGTCCTGGAGCCTTTTCTAGTATTCATTTGATTTGCTAGCCCTTAGTAGTGACCATTTCCTCCTGCAGGCTTGTGATGCCTCAGGTCTCCGCTTAGGGGTGAACTCACTGACCCTTTCTGCACCATCGGGATCATCCAGGCCTCCGGACAAACATCTCTGCAGTATTGATTTAGTATTCATGGAATTGAGTTGTAATAATATATGCTTCCATTCTGTATGCAGTGTGCATTGGGATAGCTTACGCTGATCAACGTGCGGTACACCTATGCTGTACAGTACGATTAAGCAGGTGTTTATGCACAGGTGAGTGCATTCTTGTGTGAAGCACATGCACCATCTTCAAAGATGAGAAAAGTGTCTGACTCCATATGTGTGTTAGCTGAAGGCCAAAGCATTCCAGAGAATTCAGTTGGTTTATTGATTTTTCCACATTTCGCCTGCAGTCAGGGCTCCTATGCTGTTTTCTCTTAACTCTCTCTCTCTCTCTCTCTCTCTCTCTCTCTCTCTCTCTCTCAGCTGGACAAAGCAGCCAAAAGTTTCCTTTTCACAAAGAAATACTCTGAGAATACCAAATCTCCATGTGTGCTATTAATGTCTCAGGTTCCATCATTACACACACCTGCCATGCAAAACTCCAACCATTTTCAAACCTAAACGTCACCCCGGAGTCCTGTCTGATCACTGAAGCATAAGCAAACAGATCTGCGAAAATACCTATTGCTCCTGCTTGCAATATTCGAAACCCACAAAATCTCTCTGTTGGCAATCAATGAAATGGACCTTTGAACAACAGGGCTAATTTACTCTTGCCCAAGTTGGCTGCCAGACGCTATAATCATTCATAAGCATGTCATAAAAATGACCGGATCTCTTAAAGCACTCAAATTAAATCTCTTTCATACAGTGCCATTCAAATTCAAGAGAGGAAGCATGTGTCCTGGGTGTCTGGAACGGAAAAGTAAAAGTGACTGAAAAGCCCACATTAGGCTGCAATCGGCCCCTTGCAGTGCCACTGTTTAGGGCTTTTGTGAAGACCTCAGAGTCCCAGCTGTAGACCCTCTTTGCCCCTCATTGAAGACGAGGCTCCGGAGATGGCGCTCAAGCTCAGCATGTGATAACTAACATAGAGCCAGCTTTTTTGGCAGCTTTTGATCCAGCTGTGGCCCCGAGCATTGACTAAACATTTACTAATGATGGTAAGTGTTCCCGTGCATGAGATGAGATTCAGCAAAATAGAATACATAGATTATAGAAACCTTTGAAGCAATATATATATATACATATAATATATATATATATATATACATATAATAGCATATGATATAAAGTTTTGAAATAACTGTTTCTGATCATGATGAAGCAGATGAGTGGAAAATTGTGATTCATTAACCTCATGATCCTGCTGAAAGGATTATTAAAACTTAAAACCTAGAATGCGGGGTAGTTTGTTAACTGGCGAATTAGCTGTTTAAGATAGCAGAAGGACATGGTGCTGGTTCCAAATCATATATTCATGTATTTACAAAAATCCTGGAATTTTAAGCAAGAGAATGTGAGCAATGAGATATTCCTTGGCCATTTTAATAGCTTGTGGAGCATTAAAAATAAATGAAGCAATTCATTACTGCATTTATTAAAAGTCACGTTTATCACACGAATGCATTTATTACATTTACCTGGGATTTCTGACAAGTCTAAGTGAACAATCCGCCACTGTGAAATTGATCAGGACAGAGCCAGGTCTGGCATCGAGCACTGAGTAATTGTCTGTGCTACCCAGGTGAGAAGGATGGCATTTTCCTCCTTCCTATCATTAAGAGTACAATCCCTGTGTACACAGCAGTTAAAAGCAGTTAGCGCTTTCTCAGTCACGTGGACTGCACTAAAGTGTTGAAAATCCGGTGGCAAGGATGAACCACATGTTAACCTTCGCCCTTCTAGACTGATAGTTCAGTCACAGGGCAGAATTAGCTGGCAGGTGAGAATTAATGGGGAGAAGATGTGAACTTAAACTGCAGGAAATTATTGGAAAATATGTATTTTGTAAAACAAGCACAGCAGGCTGAAATTATTCCTGTTGAGAGAGACAGAGGGAGAGGGAGAGAGAGGAAGGGTGGAGAGAGAGAGAGAGAGAGAGAGAGAGAGAGAGAGAGAGCGAGGAAGGGGGGGAGAGAGAGAGAGGAAGGGGGGGAGAGAGAGGGAGAGAGAGAGAGAGAGAGAGAGAGAGAGAGAGAGAGAGGAAGGGGGGGAAGAGAGAGGGAGAGAAGCAAGCAAGCAGACAAAGGAGGAAAAGCAGGTGTCCTTGAGTTATCAAAAGCCTGGAAGATAAGAAATGAAAAAAAAAAAAATGCAGAACATTGTAGATGGTGGTGTGTGGCAAGTGGTCAAGGACACACTCTTGAAGGAGGAGATCCTCCCTATTGAAACTTAAACACATCCTCCTTCCTGCTCATTATCTTCAGCCTGTCAGTCATCTACACTGGTGGGGTTTCTCACTTTCCCCTTAATAGGACTGCTTAATTAGCTTTTTTATTCTTCTTACAATTGGAAAAATAATGGAACAAATGAGCAAATCATTTGACACATAATCAGGCGTTAAATTGGGATTTAGGATTTGAGTCTATTTCATTCACTGGTGCTAATAAATAGAGGAAGAGTGCAATCCAATTTAGCTACGGAGCGCTTAATGTTGGCATCATGGGGATGTGACAACAAAATAGAAACATGTTTTCAATATCTGCTTCTGTCATCATTTGTCAGTTGTGGTCTACAATTCTTCTGATTTCTTCCTGGCAAAGATGCATGCAGGCAAAATGAAAGCATTTGAAGAATCGGGAATCAGGATAACAAGTTTACATTGTTATACTGTTGCAATGTTGTGTATTTAGCAGCAGCCTGTTGGCCAACAAGTATTCAGTATAACGATTAAACAAATTCGCATGAAATAGCATGATTGATTTGAACATGGTGATGATAGCTAGCTAGGTAACTTTCTATGCATCAAAATGGTTTGAAAATGCTTAAAAAAAAAAAAAAAAAAAAATGTTCCCAGCGAAAATACTATGAAGCTAGAGCAGGGGTGTCCTAACCTGTCCGGAAAGGGCCGGTGTGGGTGCAGGTTTTCATTCTAACCGAGCAGAAGCCACAGCTGAGTCTATTGAAAGTCAAGATCAACTGATTAAACAAGTGGAATCAGCTGTGGATTCTGCTGGGTTAGAATGAAAACCTGAACCCACACCGGCCCCTTTCTGGACAGGTTTGGACACCCCTGAGCTAGAGTGAACGCAGACTCGAATCACTGTGAAAATCATGGGTTAGGACAAATATGCAGATGTAGCCGTTGTCTGACTTTACGACTTACTGCATCAAAAGTTTAAATCATTTTCTGAAAGATTCTAGGAAATAATTAGCATTTTAATTATTACTATTGAAGTACCAGAGCTATGCTTGATGTTCACATTAGCCAAAAGTGCCAGATACTTCAGTGTACTCTCTATCATTTATTGTAATTTTTTTTTTTTTTTTTTTTTTTTTTTTTTTAGAGTTTTTCATTTTTATTTATTTATTTATTTTTTTTATTTTAGTTAGTAATTTTTAATCAGTGTAATCTAATCTAATGTATAATCTAGGTGTGCATAATTTAAATACTGTATTATATGATTTTATAGATGAAAGATAAACTAAATAAGACATTTCATGTTATGTGCATGTTTTTTGTATATGTATGTCAACAATATTAGTGAGCATTAGCGAGAAGGGTGTGTGTAATGAGCTGGGTAACAGATGGACTAATGGAGATTAATGTCTGTGTGAGTGTGTTGTGGATGAGAGAGGGCGACGAAGTGATACAGTAAATATATGAAGTGAGAGAGGAAGTGGAGGTAGATGTCAGGGATAGATACAGGGGTGGGGTGTTTGGAACAACTTAATGGCCATTATAGTGAGAGGCGGACAGTATCATGCTGGGACTGACCTGTCAATCGATCAATCAATTCGTTTTCTTTAACGCTTATCCATTGTATGTTGTGGGGAAGCTGGAGTCAATCCCAGCTGACTTGGGCCAAGAGGCAGGGTACACACTAAGCAGGTTGCTGTCTATAGTGGACCTAACACACGCTCATTCACACCTATGGGCAATTTAGAGAACCTAAACTGCATGTTGGAGAAAACCAGAGCACCTGGAGGAAACCCACACAATGCAGATTTTTCACATAAAGGTCCACGATGACAGGCAGGTTCGAACCCAGAACCTTCTTGCTCTGCAGCAACGGTGCTAACCACTAGAATTTGATTAGACGATATAATGCATGTTATAGTCACTAACCTGTTATTATTCTGCAAGTGTCCAATATGTACTTAATTACAATTTTACGCATATTGGTCAAATAATTGCATCTCCCAAATATCCTCCAAAAAGATATTTCTTAAATATGCATACATATTTCTGTGTTTGCTATGATCAGGTGTAGTTCGGTGGTCCTCTGCTGTTTTTATTAGCTATTAAAGTCTTCACAGCTTAGCACAGTTGGAGCTGCCACCGGTGCACCACACGCAACAAAAGACGAGCACCACTCGGAATGAGGACCATCTGGGAGACAGCTCAAGAAGAAAGCTCAGACGTGGCAATTTGCCTGAAAACACCCACATACCCACAAACACACACACACACACACACACACACATGCGGAGCACGTTGCAGAAAATGGCTGTTATAAGACCAGAATAATTTGTAGCTGTGCTATATCTGATTTCCTGTCCTTTATTTTAGTAATTTTTTTTGCTAATATTCATACGGACTAAATCTATCAACACATCCCTTTGTACTCTCTTTATCAGTGGGAAAGCACCAGAAAATGTAGATGAATTGTGCAAAACTACTTTGCTACTATTTTAATTCCTCAGGCATTGCAGAGGGAAGTTGTGCAAAGATAGACAAACCTTTTACTCACTAAAACACTAAAACAATATTACTAACTTATATTACTAACTTATATTAAGATTACTCATTAAAGCAATATGGAGTGCTTTATAAAACAAATAATTTATATATTGATTTATAAACAAAAATTGAAAATCCAGTGTAACTTGGCCACTTTTTCTTTTGGTCCGTTTTGGTGAGAGAGGCCTTTCCAAAACGGATTAAGGCCTGACTTTTTTGAGTTCTGTGCCTGCTGTTTCTGGCTCTGTGTATATCGGAACAGGCTGGTTCTTCATGCCGGAGTGATGAAAGAAGCTTCAGGGCTTCAACTATCCCTGAAACACACCATCTGTCCTGGGACGTCAAGCCAAAGTGCGCATCTGCTCTCCAAACGCACCTTTCCTATTACACGAGGTTGCATTTGTGCATGCCTTCAATTAAATAGCTAAGTCATAAAGCAGGACTGAAAGTTGGTTAGCATCTTGAACTGATTATCATGTAGATGATCTTTTGGGAAAAAAATTTAATTTAGCTTGTTATAGGAATTCCAAAAACAAATCACAGCTAAAGGTCAGCTATAAACGGTGAGCTATGGAAGCAACAGTGAAATCTGGAGCCAGACACAAATAAGCACGGTGATAGTGCCTTCCTCAATGTCATATTAGCATGATGTCTTCTTGCTTGGCTATTCTTCAAGGCTATCAGGATTACAGCCAGCACAGCATACTGCACCTCAGTGCACATACAGCAAAGCTACTGTTCAGTAGTATACAACATAAAGTTTCGATTCTTAGGAGGCCTAATAATGGATCATAACAAAATTGGATTTGACAACAATGTTGAAATCAAAGTGTACTCACTACACATCTGTATGTTGTGTATGTACACTTCGTCTTGTTTGCTTCGCTGAATATTTGGGGCAGATGGTGGCCTAATGGTTACGGAAGAGCACTTGTAATCGAAAGATTGTAGGTTCGAATCCCTCAGCCAACAAGGTACCACTGAGGTACCCTGAACAAGGTACCGCTGCCAAGAACTGCTCCCCGGGTGCTGGAAAAAATAGCTGCCCCCTGCTGTGTGTCGCAACGTCACATATGGGTTAAATGCAGAGGACAAATTTTGTTGTTGTGTGCTGTGGTGTGTTAACAATGACAATCAATCACTTTCGCTTCACTTTAAATGTAGTGCATGGGTATTAACCACCAACAAACAACTGACACCTTGTCCTGAAATGAAGAAAAAAAAAAAACTTCTTTGGCTGTTCTTTTTTCAGGTGCAATGCATTAGTGTGAGTCATTTTATCGTTTTTATCATGAATTCCTAAAGCGAACATCCTATGCACTGTAACCATTTTGTAATTTTTTTTTTTTTTTTCTCATTCAGAGTCAATTTACCTACTGTAATCCAGCCCACCTACTGAGAGGTGTGAGGAAACCCGGCGAACTCAGAGGAAACCAGGTTCGGATTTTACGCCAAGTGTTGCTGTCGAGAAAATCCGAATTTTTGGGTTTAAACCCTGGGTTAATTTTATCTAGAATATCTTTGCCTATAGCCGGTACACACTCCACTATCAAGACTAAGAGGGTATAAAGGTAGGGAGGGTGCACCCATTGCCTTTTAAGCAGCCCTCATTTAACACCATCACCTGCTGTGTTTCTTTTTATCGGTAACCAGAGTCTTTGAACCCCATATGGTTGTGTTTACTTGGTGCTGCAAGAGGAGGAGAGGAGATAATTGATCTCTTTTCATTGTCTAGGTTTCGCTGACGCCGCTGCGACAGTGAAACCGCAGGGCTTACCCCAGTGAGATGCGTTTGCTGATGACCTGTTTATACCATGTCGCTATAGTGCAGCTTTGCACTTATAATAGATTTTAAACTGTAAGGACTTCCTGTCTTTACAAAGTCAAGGGCAGACATCCGTAACATGTAGCGGCTGGGCATCATTTTAATCATACTGTGCGTACCTATTCCCAGAGCAGCTTTGTAGGTCCGAGCGCAATGTAGTTGACTGCTCTGGGTGAAATAGAAAATTAAAAATATAAATTTTAATCATATTTTTGTTAAAAAAAAAAAAATTATCAATGAATGAGTGGCACTCAATGTGAGGCGCTCGATTGGACACACTGTATTTCGCCTGGGTATAACTAGGCTGGAATTAATCTCGTCTTTAGCTTGCGCTAGTGTCATGTGACCCAGTCCTACTTTCTGTCGATCTCTAGTAATCCTGCAGTTCCTTGATGGCAATGGTAATGCAATAACCCAGAATGAAACAACAGCATCAGGCTCCAAAACAACATGTTAATTTTCCATTTAGGATGAATAATGCAAAAACTGTTTTTGTGTTGTGTCAGCTTGTAAGATACAGATGGTGCTGGTTACATCTGTCATCATCTCGTTACACTCTCTAAACAGTACATTAGCTAACCTTTCATTGTCATGCTGTCATTTCAATTTTCCATCCATCCATCCATCCATCCATCCATCATCTATACCTTTTATTTGTGTGGGTTGTGGGGAACATTTGACTTTTCCATTGACTAAAAAGTTATCAATACTCAGGGTTCCAGGCAAGTCTTTGTCTTGCCTCTGGCAACTGCATTAGCATACTTTGGCTGTTTATCTTTGTTAGATCATTGAGAGCACTAAAGCAATTCAGAGATGCTGTCATTCAACTGTGCCATTCCTTGCTGTAATACTTAAGCCTCCACGTCACCAAATCTTTATTTTTTAATATTCATTTTGAGTCCATGGCTTTGCATATCCCAAGGTTGTGATCCTTTACCTGCTATTACTCAGTCAGAATTGTCTCGTGCTATAGGGTACTTCTATATGCCGTTTGTAAATTCCACAAACCGATCTATAAGCTGACACCTTGTTCTTCCCTGTGAGCACAGAACGAAACTGATTTATCATCTGAATGATCAAGCCTGCCTGTGGGCTCAGCATTTCCTTCATGTACAGAATTATTCCTTTGTTCTCACCTTCTGTATTCAGTACAGATGCATAAGCTGTTAGAGAGAATAATGTTAACTAAATCTCACCAAACAATTTGGAAGCCAAAGAGATTGTAAACGAGAGAAGGAGGATATAAAAATTGCCAATAGACACACAAAACATTTTAAGGTTGTTTTTTTTTTTTCTTCTTTTCTTGCATATGCCTGACGGATATTTCACAAGTGTAGTCCCTGTACTCAAAAAGATGCTAGAGGCTCGGTAAAATTGAGTTTCACCTACACCAGACAGTCTGGTGTTCAGGGAAATAGAAAGCTTGCTTGTTTAGAGCAAACATTGATTTCTGCTTATTGCTTTTTGTCTAAGATAAGGTTCAACCAGCAATTCAAAATTACGTAGCAAGCCAGTTTTCGTAAACATGTTTTTCATAGGTCCTGTCTTTACAAAGACAAAACCAGAGATCATTTTAATCATGCCTATTCCCAGAACAGCTTTGTAGGTTAGTGCTCTATGTAGTTAACTGCTCTGGGTGAAATAGAACATTGAAATATAATATTTAAATCATATCCTGGAGTTTCAAAAAGTGATACAGTACATTTTCCATATTAATGAGTGGCACTCAATGTGAGGTGCTCGATTTGACTCATGGCGTTTCACCTGGGTAGAATTAGGCTGGAACTCATCTTGTCTTCTGCAGAATGCACGCTTGCGCTAGTGTCATGTGACCCAGTCCTACTTTCTGTCAATCTCTAGTAATCATGCAGTCCCTTGATGACATGGTAATGCAATAACCCAGACCAAAACAACAGCATTAGGCTCCAAAACAACATGTTAATTTTCCATTTAGGATGAATAATGCAAAAGCTGTTTTTGTGTTCTGTCAGCTTGTAAGACACAGATGCTGCTGGTAACATCTGTCATCATCTCAATATATCCTGCAGGCTCTAAACAGCACATTAGCTAACCTCTCATTGTCCTGCCGTCATTTAGATGTTTAACTTTTCCATCCATCCATCCATCCATCCATCCATCCAACTGCTATTATTCAACTCCACAAACCTACCTATAAACTGACAGCTTGATTAAGTGATTAAGTGAAGTTAAGTAGCCAACTAGTTATATTTTTCTTAGGTAAAGCAAAGGCTGATACAAAATCACTATATTTACTGTAGGCTCTATGTTTTATTAGTATTTGTAAACAAAAGTAAAGAAGTACATTTCCAGTTCAGTCCAGTGCTCTTTAGGGAACCCTACTTATTTCACAGATGAAAATAAATAATTCTGTACAATAAAAAATCTTTTTAAACTGCAGACTCCGGACCCAATAATGTGCAGCAAGGAAGGTCATGTCCACCAGCAGAGCCCTCATTATAGCTCAATGAGCAGCCTCATCTGTGATGGATTGGCAACCAGTCCAGTGTGCAAGCCACCTCTTTACCCCAAGGTCAGCTGGGATTGGATCCAGCTTCCCTGTGACCCTGACAGATAAGCAGTATAGATAATGGATGGACGGATGGACAGATGGACGGATGGATGGACGGAGTGGCCTTCCTTGGATAAAGGATTCTGTGTCTGCTGCAGTGCCTGGGAGGTTTTTGACTCAGGAACTGCTGAAAACTATTCTGGTGTGGGCGTGGATAATAACGTGCAACCCATGGCACTGAGTGCACTCTTTCACACAGAATTTACTATGCCACAATACAAGGATGCTATTTTTACGTTTATTTAGTTTAAACATACAGCAAAAATAACGGAGGAAGAAATTGCTTCAGGAGTGGGCAGGAGTGGAAGTAAACAGTCTCTCACACACACATTCGCATTTCATACAAAGCGATGTAAAAGTGGTTACATCCGCAGGCTGTGATGCAGTGCATGTTCTGATACCTTTCTATCATAGCCAGCATTAACTTTTTAAACAATTTGTGCTACAATAGCTCTTCTGTGGGATTGGACCAGACGGGCTAGCCTTGGCTCCACATGCACATAAATAAGCCTTGGGTGCTCATGACTCTGGTGTTGGTTCACCAGTTGTCCGTTCCCTGAACAACTTTTGCTAGGTAAAAACCACTGCAGACCGGGAACAACGCACAAGGCCTGCTGTTTTGGAGATGCTCTGACCCAGTCATCTAGCAATCACAATTTAGCCCTTGTCAAAGTGGCTCAGACCCTTATGTTTGCCCACTTTTCCTGCTTCCAACACATCAACTTTGAGAACTGACTGCTGTGTAATATATCCTACGCCTTGACAGTTTCCATAAGACAATCAATGCTATTCACGCCACCTGTCAGTGGATTTAATACTATGGCTGATCTTTTTATACACACACACACACACACACACACACACACACACACACACACACACACACATACATAGCAGCAAATAATGAGTGTATTAGACAACTAGCTGACTAGTCTATACAACTCCTACTTTACTGAATGTGAAGAATATGAGAACTTGTTTTCTGACAATAAAAGCTATGTGGACTTTCTAACATTGCTTTCCTTTTTGCACTATTTTTCACACACACACTTCTTGATCACCCCCCACCACCACCCGCCTTTCTCACCAATGCATTCTCTGAGAAAAGAAACGACTTGGCGCAGAGACGAAGTGCAGGACGTTTCAAAAACAGCACAGAAAGCCAGAGAATGTCAGGGAGGAATGTGAACTCTTACTGCTCTCTCTTACTCGTTCACTCTCTCACACCCCCACACACACCACACACACACACACTACACACACACACTGCATACGGTGCCAACATGATCTCAAGGCTAATTTATAGGAATACTAATGAGCATGAGTGAATCGTTTGGATTTATTATGAATAATGTTCCTGGATACAAGAAAAAACTCAATGAGACTAGGTAAGGAAAAAAAAAAAAAACCAAGAGGAACCAGAAGGGAACCAAATTAAGGTGCTATCCTGTACCACCTGTATTTGTACACCACAGCCAGAGAAGCACTATATACCTGACAAATGAGCCGAGGCCACAATTTTGCTCAGTTTTACTCCCTGATATCCTAAAAAGCTTCATTTCCCCAAGACATTAAACAGCCAAACTGATGAATCTCCTTTTCCTGGAACTCTTGATCCAAACAAACAACAAAAAGAAAAGAAAAAAAAATCCAGGTTACGAATGAAAAAGGTCTGCATTTGTCTGGTTCAGGGACAGACATTGCATTTATTATTACTTACAATGTTACAAGAAGAGAAAAATATTCAAGGAGTCAAGAAAAGGAAACATTAGTTCATATTTCATTTATTTCCTTTCATTGGAGATTCATCTGGCATTTGTAATTAATCCTTTTGAGAATTCATTATGTACATCACATACTGTATATAACACACATAGACAAAGCCATTCTTCTCATGTAGCCACGAGTGCAGTGAATTCTTTTGACCTTTGATTTGGAAAGATCTTTAGTTAAATACAGAGCACTTTGTGTCTGAGGGTTTTTTTTTTTTTTTTTTTTAGACTAACCAACATCCCCACTGGGTTTCCATAGGAACTACGAAGGGAATCCTGATGACCAAATTCAATAGAAAACACTCAAATGACTCAATAGATGGATCTCAATGCAAACAGAGGAACCGGACCATATCAAATTGAAACAAAACTGTACAATGGCGACAGTGAGGTCAGTGCGCACATATCTGGAATAATAAAAACGAGTCTGGCTGTACTGCAGTACTTCCACATGTCCACATTGCTGGTTGTCCTTAGTGCAGTCGAGAATTGGATTACAGTCATGAGCTGTGCTGTAGAAGTGCCTCTGTAGAATGGGTTTCATTGTTGCCATGTGACCAGTTTCTCTGTTTATGTGTTCAGATGATCATAATTGGAGTGATAATGATAATGCTTATGCTCAATAGCAACCAGATCGGCACCATGCTCTCCGTTTTACTGTGATCGAGATGAGGATGCTGTCAGCGGTTCTCAGAGACAGTAGGAACATTTTGTGTAATCCAGAGGCTATATTTTGCCCAAATGACCATTTCCTTCAATGTAAACAAACAAAAAAACAAACAAAAATATTCATGCAAATTAAATTATGTTGGAACATGAAATTCTGCAATTCGGTGTTTCTCTTTGTATTCACTTCCGGACTATTGCCACCAAATAACAAGCATTGTTCAACAAATTTGGCTAGGATTGTTTATCCATTTAAACTGAGTTATGCCAACTTTTTTGTGAGGAATTAGCCTCATCAGCTTTAAGTCTTTTTATTATTATTGTTACTATTAATCACAGAAGAATTGCACAGAATGTGTGTGCATGGCTGTACATTTCTACATTGAAGGACTCAACTTCAAACTGATTGAAACACTCTGAAGTAAATAACTTGGTTAGGCTTAACCTTACCAGCTAGAACAAAACCTTACTGACATTCTAGTCTAAATGGCAACTGAATCAAGATTGATAGCTAGGCAAAAATGTAGTCTATTCTGTTAACTAATAATTACGTTTTATTAAGAATGAATTTTTTTTGGAGAATATATGCTTATATAT
>JAOVYU010000042.1:6360734-6376501 GCA_025674565.1 Synodontis membranacea | reverse complement strand
GCAAAAACAGCAAGTAAACAAACACACACGAGACAAGTGCAACAAAGACAATACATACAAGAGCAGCAACTAATGTCCCTTTCCAAACCTTATTGCTTGTTACAGCCACAGATAAAACACATGTTTCAATAGTCTTTCCCCTTTTCAAACAGAAAGTTCTGGACCCGATGTAGAATTCCCCTGGTTTTTTCTATTGTTAAAAATAAGTAGAATCCCGGATTGCTCTTTCGAGTAAAGGTCAGCAGTAATTACTCCTTTTACAATGTACTGTTCCTATAGACTAATTTATCCTGACCATATATTTAGAATGCATATATACACAAATCCAATATTTTCACGCCTCCAACACTACAAAACTCTCCAGGGAAAATTATCCCGTCTGGTTTTTTTGGGGGGTTTTTTTGCATGCATGCATGCATGCATGGAGCAATATTGACATTTATTCAGAACATGTAAAAAAAACAGCTATTTCATAATACAGTTATTATTCACATAATCCATGTATGCAGCATTAATCCATCCTTTTTTGTTTTGCACTGGTCAAGACAAATATTTGTGCATGATATAACATATATTTTCATTTAATTACTTATTAATACCTGCATGACTAATTTAGTCTGGCATCATATTACCTCATTTTGTTTTCTCCTTGCCAGAAAATAAAAAAACATGTTCCCATGACTACACATGCATAGCAGCATATTCAGTCAAGCGTCTGAATGGGACATATTGCATACTCATCACACGCTTAAGTTTATCTGAAAGAAATACTGTCTTTTGTACTCGTTTTCATGGGAAGATGCATGATGATATTAATGAATTTGCATGTGCAGCCTCTTTTTAATTGCTTCCAGCATTCAAAATTTACTTACTTTTAAGAACCAGGTGTTTTCTTCAATTCTGGAAACTCTTCATAGAATATAGCTTCCAGTAAAAAAAAATATTTTGGTGCTGCTTCAATGTCTGTGCACACTTAACTCACTTTGTAGCATCACAGAATTCGATTATTCAGATTTTTTTTTTTTTCCTTTTTAGTCTAAAGGCTTTTTTCCATGGCCTTTATTCAGTATGTGATATGATATGTGGTGGCGTTTGCATGTAGAACCAGAAATAACCCAACAAAGCAGCTTAAAGCTTCTGAAGTTGCTGGTCCATGTGGATTCTTTCCCACTCTAAACTCTTTTCCCCGGGTGATAGCCTTTAAACAAAGCCAGGAATCGAAAATCTAGCCTCTATGGGTGCCCCAGTTTGGGCGTCTGATATCATGGCTCTTAGGTGAGTTTTGCCAAGGCTATTAACAGATGCTTCTTCTCCAGAGGCACTGCCCTGGTGCTTTTTAAAGGGATGTCCTGCTCCAGTTAGTGCTCTGAGACAGAACTGGGGGAAACAAGGGAGCGAGGTGGCATGATTAGGGAGAAACATGGGTCATTCTAGAAATCATATGAGAGTCTGTCTGTCTGGCTTTGCATTCTATAAATTGTGCTTCAGGCAAAGGGCAAGAAGAAGGGGAAAAAAGTAATGAAATGGTGTGTAGGTTTATGTAGGCATGCAGGCATGCATAATATAGTTGATGAGTGGGTTGAAGAACAGAGCAGGTCTTTATTTTCAATAAATGAAGGTGTTTGTGTGATGTATACGCGTGAAGTCAAAACTTTAGTCATCTACAAATGAACATAAAAGAATGGATGTAAATGATCAACGTATGATTTTACCGGCTGTGTACCAACATACCATATGATATTCCAGAGTTAATCTGGTACACCTTGTTATGTATGCATCTTGCTAGCAGTTAATGTGAGTGAAATCACATGCTGGTGTAATGCAACTCCTCCCAATCTTCCTCCAGTAATTAACAGGGCCTGGGCTTTGCTCTGCCACTGCACTCTAATTAATGCTAATCACTCCAAGCTCCCTCCAGAGAGAATCACTGCTCAGTATTCATGGAGTAAAAAAAAAAAAAAAAACATGCCTGATATTCTATGCAAACTACATCCTATGCTGCCACATGCACCTCATTAAGTACAGAACATAACTAGCTTAGTCATAAGGTTTGAGGACAAACAACTAACTGTAGCCATCAATTATTTCTAGCTGCACCTTCTTTTTCTGTCACAAACACTGTCTACATGTGATCGTTTGCTCTGAACTAAATTGAGGCTGGTAGCAGCAGAAAGCCAGGAACTGCAAACAGCTTAATAATCATGCACAGTGTGAAACAGGCATAGAAGAAAAAAGAACAATGGCAAGAAAGAAAAAAGCGGTAAGAAAATAGAAATGAGGAAACCAGGGAGATTGTTGCAAGATAGCGGAAAAAATAGATATCTATTAAGCATTGATTTTTTTATTTCATACTTTTATAATGCAATATTAAATATTAGATTCAGTTTTAGATTTCCTTATTACTTAGTAGCTTGCTACTGTTATTAGTCACTTATTATTAGTACAGTCAAATTATTTAGTACCATGACTTACAGTGGAACTAATAGGTAAGATATACAGGATTGAGGAATGGGAGTTTAAGGTGTTTATATCTCCTATATATTTGCTGTTCTAGATTCTTCTATCACTGCCAATTCCTTATTTGACTGTAAACCATGCAAGTTCATCTTTCAACATTATAAATGTATTTAAGATCAGCTCTTTGGGCGGTTTGTTTTATTTGGAATTTCTGCAGTGATGGGTCTCCTCCTCTCCACAGCTTCTCAACCTCCAGCATAGTTGCTATGGCAACCAAAAGCAATCTGATGAGCCTGGGCCGTCCGAGCATCCTTCAGTTTTGGCTGCCATTCACGTTTTTGTTCCTTGTCCTATCTCTCTCTCTCTGTACGGTTTGTGTATATATTTCTCATAAGCCTTTGGTTTAAACCTACTCTTTGTATATCATCATCCTTAAGTAAGTCCTTCCTTACAGTATGTTTTTATACTTACTTATACTCATTCTCTGAATCTATATTTTTATCTCTTCTTGGAAAAGATACCTAGGTGCAACATGATCCCAGTTTACACTGAGTGGGGGGTTTTATGCGTAGAGACATATGTAATTTTTTAACAATGACTATGTTTTCTAAGAACAATTAGGCTATCTTGTGTGGTCTTAAAAAAGCTCCACTTCTTAATTGGTCTGTTTACTGGATGTGCTCAGTGGCTGCTTTGAGAGCGATTCTGCTGCTCAGTGAGTGATTGAGTGCACACTCTCTAATCCCCACAGGGAAACAATGAGTAAAATGGTCAGAGCTCAAGAAAGTGAAGATCCACTGAGGAAATAGGTGATAATGCGTGAATTCTCACTCTCCACAGGTACAAAAACAGACTCTACAGCAACATAACCGCAAAACACAAACACTGGCAACAAAGAAAGATTTAAGATGATTAAAATATATCTATGAAAAACACATGGTTTGATGTCATTCCCTTGTGTCTTACTTTTACACTCTGAAACCTTATTATAGTGAACAGTCATATTATTATAAAAAATAACACAATATTATTAACATGCAGTATACTGTGCAAAAGTCCTTCATCACATGTGCAAGCAAAGTGCTTCTAAAGTTGTGGGAAATTAAACCATTAAGTTTGGAATATGTTGGCATGTTTTGTATGAAACAAATTGGAACTGTAATGGACACAAAAGCACCATTCCCTGAAAAAAGTATTTTCTCAGTTGGTGTTTTGATAAGGGTGATGGAAAGCACCATCAGTCCAATATCTCAATATCAAAAAAGCGTTTAGTGAGTCTTTGTGCCCTGTGTCAGAGACCACTACCATCACCATATTATTTATAATAGTATCAAGATGATCATTCAGTAACCCAAACTACGGCAGCTACTTTTATATATAGTGTATGCGATTAGGATTTCTGTTCCGTATTTATTACTGAAATATGGATGAAATGAATGAAGTCAGTTGTTGAAGAAAGTGTGAAAGGAGAGTCAACATCAACTACATCATCTACAAGACTCTATGCTGCCATTCTAACAGACTTACTGCATTTCGTAAGGAGGTTGCATCAGAGCATTACAAAACAAAACAAAAAAAAAGTTTTGAAAAGTAGGCATGAGCATGTCACGTTTGTGAATCTTCCCAGTCATGAAAAGCCCAATGCAATGGAAGCATCTTCCAGGAGATGGGAGGTGCTGAGTCTTGGAAATGTGCCAATTTGCTCACGCATGGACAAGTAGGCAGGTGCTGTTGTACAGTATATCGACCAGCACATAAATAACAAACGGCTTTAAAATACTGGCCCAAAGAAAAGCATACTGTTGTGAGCAATAGTTGAAGGACCAATTTGGGATCAGGGGACAATAGGTGAAAATCACATTAGACAGAAATAGGAATAGCATTGATGGAAAATGTTTTAGGGTAGGATTTGAAATCCTCTGTTGTGCAAAAATGATTTTTCAAATGAGGGTAGTAGTAAATCTATAGAAAGAAGTATTGGATTGTTGAATTGGACACTAGATTGTTCAGTTAAAATGGGCCACTGTGATATATTGTGAATAAAAACAGAGCTTTTACTACAAAGGTAAAATCAGTATGGAAGCATTAATACTGGAGCATCAACAATGACTCATATAAACGCTCCTGTGATTGACATGTCAAAAATGATGATACGTTTTCTATGAGAAACTGATGAACATAATGTGCATAACAACTGAGCCAACTTAGAACAGAGCACTCTCACTGAATCCGTAACAGACTAGAATTGAAAGCTGGTACTACTGTATCATTTCTACATTATACATTAACAACCTATCAATAGATTGAAGCCATTTTTTAGGGCATCAGGTGCAAAAAAGGCATAATTACTACGCATTCATTATCCTTTAATGCAGATAGACTGTTAACAACAAAGGATTTGATGACAAATGGATGGCATTTTATCTTGATTATTGGATTTCTGGTTAATTGACGGCTTTCAGCAAGATGTGCGTTGCCTGGGAAGTAAAAATGACTCACTCACTGCGACCACGTTGTCAGAAAGCACTGGCGAAGTTTGTCACGTTCTCTGGCACCTCGTAAGAAAGAGCAGCATTAATCAGTTTCATTTGCGCTCTGAACCTGTTGCCATGGCAACATATTCCCAAGACTTACATGAGGGGGAAAAAGCAGCATCTCATCTGCCAAGGACATGAATTTATCAGGTGCCTGTGGGACAGCAGCACAAACAGCTGCTAGATGAGCACTTTATGGCATCTCTCTAGATTTTTTTTCCCTGCACATAGAACACTGTTGACATGGCTACAGAGTTTAGTTTTAAGATAGTAATTCATTCTGTCATATGACTCACATTTTGATTAACTCAGATGCATGGAGCAACACGCCAGCCTTTGGTCTCATGTCTGATTCACTGATAATGAGAACTCTAAATTTCATTTGCGCAGATCTGTTTCAAGAGCGGCATGCTGATCATGCAAAACATACCACAAGTGTGTCGTAACTGTATTTCAATCACAGTAGGCTATTTTTTGCTTTCTGTAGGCTATTTTTGACTTCTGTGTCCAACAAGGGACATGGCTTTAAATCATTCTAACAAGAAAAGGCTTGGAAAAAAAAGTGAGTGTGAAGTTTCCATATTTAGACAATATGATCTCCCAAAGAAAGGCTGAACTTTAATGCTTTAAAACCTTAAAGGACATTTTCCTAGTATATGTATGTCTTACAGATGTGGTTTACCAGAAAAATTCCCAGTTTGTGGTTTACCAGGAAATTCCCAGTAACAGTTTAATGCTGCCCATACTGAAAATGTAACTGTAGCAAAAGGGTTTTAACCTGCCCCATCGATCATCGTTATAAAATTCTGACTCATTTTCTGCACCACATTACCCCTCACCATGCTCTCTACATCTAATTCATCAGCCAACATACCATTACCGTCTATTAACACCCTGCATTACTGCATTTCCGACCTCCTATCAATTTCATAAGTTCTGGTAAACACAGCATTGCAATGCTCCATTAGCTGTCTGCAGAATTCTGTGGCTTTGCTAGACCTTTGTCAGCTAAAATATTTTAATGGTACAGTATTCTGCTTTCAATGCAATGTGGTGGCTCAATTTTTGAAAAGAATTAAATATTTATGTTGCAGTCTTTCACCCAACAAACACCCCAAACAAGACAGCACCTCTTCTCATACTATCATGTGTTGACTTGGTTATCAATTGGTTTGGTAGCGATTGAGAGAATAACAGAAGAGAATAATTGCAAGTTTTACAATCTTTAAGGGGTTTGTTAGGGGCTTTTTTTTTTTTAAGTGAAAGTGATTCATTGTCATTATTGACACACCACAGCACACAGTGCACAACAACGAAATTGGTCCTCTGCATTTATCCCATATGTGAAATTGTGACACACAGCAAGGGACAGCTATTTTCAGCACCCAGGGAGCAGTGCTTGGGGGTGGCACCTTGCTCAGGGTACCTCAGTTGTACCTTGCTGGTCGTGGGATTCAAACCTTCAATCTTTTGATTATAGGGGCACTTCCCTATGCATTAGGCCACCATCTGCCCATGGGTTCCCCTAAAGAACTTTTAAGGTTTCTGTATTTAAGCTAAGGTTAATTAGTTATTATTAATCTGTATTAAAAACATACTCACTTAACCTATCATATTCATAGGTCTTGGTCCTTTTTTCATGATTTCTAATAATTTTCATAGGTTACTCAATTCAGTGATCATTGCTCAAGTGCGTAACGTATACAGTATATAAATGTATAATTGTAATCTTATAATATATGCTCAAAATGGCTTGCAAGGGAAGCTCTGTATTATAGGGTTACTCCACAGAAATAATATTTTTAATAATAGACAAAAATTTACAATTTAATATTTCCCTGTAAAAACAAACAAAAGAGAGTTCATTTTTTCTCTCTAAAGTTTTTAGGTATTAATTTATTAATAATAAATTTTTAGCAATATTTCACACCTGCAAATTTAGTGACTGTGCCCAATATTAAATCGTATAACATCCAGCCATGCTTTCGCCCCTCTTTTATTCGAACTTGTGCAAATTTCACATGAGAAAAGGTTATATTTCCAATGCCAATACCAATTATTGCCTCTCTTCTTTCTCCTCTGTATATAAGAACATGAAAGAATGTTGCTATTTATTGTTTATTGAGCTATTGAGGAGATACTTAACGCTGTCCTTCTGCTTCCATTACTGAGAGTCAATATCAAACAACTTTTTTCACTTTTTTGCCTTCTATCTCATAAGAACCCCTTTAAATACATGAACATGTATTAAAAAAAATCATAACTGCAGCCCTCAGTCCTGTTCTTCAGAATGAGAGGCGTGTTTGTGCCGTTAATGATGCATCAGCTCCCCTTGATTCACGGCTCAAAGCAGCATGGGAACATGAATATCGAAAACCCTCTGGCTTGTGATGCATTCCCTTTAATCTAACTCCCATAGAGATTTATTTGTCAGAGAGCGAGCTCACGGCACGTCGCACAGCAGTTTTATTGTAGGCGAGGGAAGCTGTCGATCAATGCAACATGACGCCCAGGCAGACTGCTCATTTTCTCCTTGCTGAATGCCTGTAATCGTTAGACTGCTGATGTATAGGTTACATGTTAGAATCTGATAAAACGCTACAAGAAACAACCAGTTGAGAATTACCTGTGCATTTCTCTAAATATTAGCATAAGACTCACTAAATAAACAGCTGTTTCATAATCCCACTGCAGCAGGGAATTATTCTCTACATCAAGCACACACAACTCTTCCTTGAACAGTTTGTTGATTTCCCTGCTCATCCTTCTTTACAATTAATATAATTAGTCTCCTTAACTGCTCAAGTCCATGTTGTCAAAAGCAATATTGGAAGTCTTGCCAGATGTATCAAAATGAAGCATCATAGCCCAGAAAGTGCCAGTGTGGGTACTTATGTTCAGCACAACCAAAAACAATTTTCTGATTCCAAATCTGGGCTGCCTTTACTGATTGAGTTTGTACAATTTTCTTTGTGTGCAACTGATGGGTTGAAACAAAACCCTGGGATTTTGTAAGCTCTGTACAGATATCCAAGCATTGGAATCTTCCATACACATAATGATCTATTAACAGACACACAGCGCAGTTTCTTTCTTTTTAAATTATCAGTCAGGTTTGTATAGCACAACATTTTTTTAAGTCTTGTTTTTATCTGTGCATCCAGATCTTTCGGAAACAGCATCCCCTGTTGCCATTTCTTCCATATGATCAATGACTCCACCCTAATTATAGGATTATCTTCAGCTCCTTAAAGCAGGCACTTTGCTTCCAGTTCACGTATAGCCTGTGAGATGTAGGACTGCCTCCTTAAAAGAGGTTTTGTAAGTCCAGAAAGACAGAGCTGAAATTTTGCAGCTGTAGAATTTTTTTGGAGAAGCACCTTATAACCGGCTGTATGTGAACAATACTGACTATTAAAAAAAATAAACATATTAAACAAGGCAGCTTTACATAATTATATATGATGAAATTATTATATCTATAAAGAAATAATGAGTTGACATTAGCATCTGTATGCTTTCATATGCACACTTCAACTGTTCTGCAGTCAGTACTAACTTGTGAGTGTGTACTTGTTTTACAAGTTTTTACATACATATTTACACTGCACAGTAATTTCCCTAACCCCAGTAAAGATAGTTACCCACTCCTGCTAAATCTGAATAGTGAGTTAAATCGGGGAACTCAGACTTACAGCCTGTCAGAACTAGGGCTGTGCACCCCTGCTCTACAGTTGCATGGAAAACAGGAAGGTTTCAGAAGTCATAAAAATGAAAGACCTTAATTGCAAACGTGATTGTTTTTTTTATTCATGTTGTGACATATCACTTCACTCACCCTTGCATATTTAGAAGAGTAAGGGTCCTCGAAGAGCGCCCAGACGCGACGTTGCCATCGATGCCACAGTCCAGCCGTTTTGGCATCAGTCGTGTCCCCGAGCGCGAGCCTCTTGGTCATTTCCAACTCGTCGTCGCCGTCCCCGGATTCGCCCAGACCGTCTCCATCAACCTCGTCGCTGCCCATGTCGGCGGGCCCGCCGCCGAAACTGTCTAGGGCTTCCTCGGCGTCGCGGTGTTGTCGGTATGTCATCCAGCAGCACGGCTCCACGTCCGTCTCGTCGATGCCCCAGAAAGCGAGCTCCTCCTCATAAAGCGGGCCGCACACGTCAGCCGGGCAGTGGAGCTTTCCGGTGCGGTAGTAGTTAAGGATGTGCGCGAAGACTCCCGGGTGTCGGTCGAAGAAAAACTCGTCGCCATGGGCGTCGTAGTCGAAGTGACTGTGGGCGTCGGGCTCAGCGAGCCAGGCCAAGCGCGTCCCCGGCAAAGTGCGCAGGGTGCTGCGATACGTCTGGTGCCGGATCCCCCCGACGTTAATCACAACTCGGTCTTTCTCGTCGCCTTGGACCATCGTGTCGCTCGGGCATGTCGCGAGCGAGGGCCGAGTGTTACATCCTAAAGCTCGGGCGAGGTAACGCGAACTGACCCGGGGGACACATGCGCGCAATGGGTGAACCGGTTAATGAGGGGTTGCACTGAACGGAAACGATTAAGCACGCGAATCAGTAGTGGTCGTGTAACTCTAAAAGGTGTCTCCAATTACGCATAGCTTGTGTAAATCGAGAATGATATGATGGCGATTATGAAAATAAAGCACTCGGTGCAGAAGAAGAAGCAGCTCCCATGAACAAGTGAACGGATTCTCCAAAAAGCATGCACTCCGACATCATAATGCTCTTCACTGAAAGATCCTACGAGATATGGAACCGCAGAACAGAGGCACTGGAGGTATTTAGCAAAAAAAAAGCGACGCTGTATCTGTCTTGGCACTGAACGGACAGCTCCAGTCTGACAAAGCGCTCTCCTCTTCCTCTCCTCACACCCTGAGCCTCTGATGATCTGTCCTCTCCTCTCTTAGCCCAGCAGGCTCTGTAGAAAGCTTTCCGACTCAGGCTTGGTGGGATGTCTAGAGGTTTTTTTTTTTGTTATCAGCACAAAGTCATGTGAATCATATCTGTCATATCTGTGCGATCGTATGTAGTGTCATCCGTCATCAACTGGGTTTGTTAAGAGACGTTAAGGGTGTGTTTTTGTATCTTCTATTAATATGAGAATTGGAACAGTATAAGAATCCTTTAGTCCTTCACCTACGCTTTTCGTCCCTATGTGTTGTTCTGATCTTCTCTGTGTCACTGCAGTGTGCGACTCATAGAAAAAAAAGAATGACAGCAGCAGCATCGGTTCACTTCAGTTGGCCATTGCGCATGCGCAATCGTTTAACGACAAGAACTTCTGTTAATTTCAGAACTCGGGAGATGTCCACTAGGAGCGACATGGTGTGTGTGTGTGTGTGTACTAGTGTGTGTACTTGCTTCTCTTGTAAGGTCTGTCAACTCCTGAGCTCACATTTCGCGTTCTCATGGGTCTCACTAGCTTCCACTGTCAGAAAGTCATTAAGACCGGGGACAAAGAACTGATCTGGCTTCTGTGCATCCCCAAGGCAATTACTGAAGACAAACAGTGACTGATAGCTCCACAGCCTAAAGACACGCAAACGCAGGAATCATATAGATGAAGTGAGAAAGACAGTGACTGTGCATTAATAATAAGAAGAAGAGGAATAGTGCTGGTAAAGAAGAAGAAGAAATTTGGCAGTTGTGCGTATAAAAAAAAGAATTCAGTACATTAAAAAAGGTGAGAAATCAACTGTGGTACAAGGATTCTCAGGTATCCCCTTAATGTAAAACAAAATACACATTGATCTTACAAACACGATAAATATTTCATTTTAAAAATAAAAAAAGGTATTCTGTAGGGATAGGAGAGGCTTTATAAAATTTTGAAGAAACTGAACTAATCGTTTTACATGTATGTACGTAAATAAATAAATAAATAAATAAATGAAATTCAGATTTTGTGTTGCAACTGCGCAAATTAGCGACATCTGCTGGTTAATGAGGAACTGCATCCAGAAAACCCGAAACAAAAACACTGCGATTTCTCTCCTTCGGTTTCATATTTGCAATAATCTAAAATAAAAGGACAAAATTTGTTTATAATCGACATGACTTCGTGGAGCCTATCAGTAGTCATTTATGTCTTATAGGTTAAAATTTAACCTACTTTAATATACTTGAAAATTGGGGGGGGGGGTATCTGATATAGATGTTATAAGGAAAGACTGCTAGTGATGAAAAAATTAAGCTTCAAATTTCAGATTTCAACGCTAAAAACATTTCTGACACCCTGTATGTCATCTAGTGGCCAAAAAAAATAATGTGCAGCCATTACTCTACTCTTTGGTCTGACATATAGAACGACAGGATAGTGCAGAAGACCCTGTGCTGTGTCTGACCAAGGGTGATGTGAGGAAAACTTCAGAGTCAACCCACAGAAGCCTGCTGGAATGGATAACTTCTCTGGGAGAGTGTTCAGAGAATGTGCAGACCAGCTGACAACTGTTCTCACTGACATCTTCAATATCTCCCTGAGCGCCACTGTTGTTCCAATGTGCTTCAAGGCCACCACCATCGTTGCTGTGCCAAAGAAGTCTCCAGTGTCCTGCATCAACTACCATCCTGTTGCAGTCACACCTGTCATCATTAAGTGCTTCAGGTGTGAACATCATGAGGCACATCAATACACTGCTGTCCCCTTCACTAGACTTCCTGCAGTTCTCCTATCCTCCCAATTGCTCAACACACGATGCCATCAGCACCACCCTACACCTTCACCCACCTGAGCAATAAAGACACATATGTACAAATGCATTTCATAAACTCCAGTTCAGCATTCAACACAATCATTCTTCAGTAGATGATTGGAAATCTGAGTCTGCTGAGCCTGAACACCTCCTTCTGCAGCTGGATCCTGGACTCCCTGACTCCAGATTTTAAACAGTATTTTCAGCACCACTACACTGAGAACTGGGGCCCCCCAGGGCTGTGTGCTCAGTCCACTGCTGTTCACTCTGCTGACTCACAACTGTTTAGCAATGCACAGCTTGAATTATATCATCAAGTTCGCCAATGACACGACCATGGTGGGTCTCATCAACAAGAACAATGAATCAGCATACAGAAAGGAGGTGCACCAGCTAATGGACTGGTGCAGAGTCAACAACCAGTCTCTGAATGTGGACAAAGCAAAAGTGATGGTGGTTGACTTCAGGAGACCATGGAGCAACCACTCTCCATTGAACATTGAAGGATCCTCTGTGGAAATCGCCAAGAGCACTAAATTTATAGGTGTTCACCTGGCAGAGAACCACTCCTGGTCCATAGCCTAGAATGTTCACCTGCCAAAATCCATTCTCACAACTTTCTACATTGGGACTACCAAGAGCATCCTGCGCAGCTGCATTACTGTGTTGTACCTTATTGGATCACAAGCCCTTGCAGCTCATAGTGAGAACAGATGAAAAGTTCACTGGAGTCTCTCTTCCCTCTATCACAGACTCTTACCACACATTGCATCTGCAAAGCCACCAACTTTGTGGATGACCAAACACACCCCTCACACAAACTGTTCACACAGCTGCCATCTGGCAAAAGGTACCAAAGCATTCAGGTCCTCACTGCCAGAATGTGCAACAGTTTCTTCTCCAATCTATCAGACGTCTTAATGGTCAGGGACTGGACATACACAGAAACACATACACAAATAAATGAATACCTTCCACTACCTCTGCAATCTTTGCACAACAAGCATGTCACTGTTTACATTTAAATGTCTTGCACAACCTATTACGTTTTGCACCTTACTCTCACTCACGTGTTCGAGCAGAACATGTTGAATAATAGCAATTTCCACTAGATGGCACTGCAGAGCCCAAACTGCCTATTTGTAACTGTGCAGCAGTATAGAAAGTTTAACCATAATTTGTTCTAATAGTTGTTAGGAGCTGCATTTCAAATCTATAAACTTACATTTAAAAGTATTTACTAATTTGAAATATGTAGAACATTAATAGGCTATGCAAAACAGCCTTTTGAGCACCTGTATAAATAAAATTTGGATATACTCAAAAATTGTCTAGAATATCTAATTGTTTGATTTGAGACAGGGCTGTAGTTTGTTCACAACTCCACGGATCCCAATTAAACCGTGAACTTCATTTAATGTCTGTGTGAAGTATCACATGTTCTCCGTGTTCACAAGGGTTTCCTCTAGGTTGTATGGTTTTCTTATACCTGTTTCTTATACGGTTTTCTTATACGCCAAAATTTGCCATTGGAGTTATTAGGCTAAATTGTACTTGGTATAAATGAGTTTATGAATGTATGTAAGTTAAATGCTGCCCTGTGACTGACTGGTAATCCATTAAGGGTGTATTTACACTGTCCAGTGTTAATAAGCTTGTTCACACTTGCACCCAGCCAGCGGGTTAGTGTTCAAATACAGGCTTTGTAAGTAATGAGGCTTCAACAGCTAGACATCAAGCCTCAGTACATTTTAAAATTTCACCTTCAAAACATTAGTGAATGACACAACACCAAACTTTAATTTTAAATTACGTTCGCTAGGGGAAAAATGCCTAAGCAAAACTATTCACCATTTGAGCATCCGCGTGATTTGTTCTACATAATGGATGCTTTACACAACATATTGACTTGTCCTAATAGGTATGGGAGTTTTTTGTTATAAAAGGTTTTTTATATACTATTTGATACTTTACTCTAATGTTCTCATAGCTGTTAGCCACCAGAGGGGGCCATGGGGTAGTTATAAATTAGAATTGGTCTTGAACTTTTTACTCCCTTCATTTTTAAGTCACAATAAGGTTGCTGATTATTATTATTCAGAGCATGTCTATATTAAAATTCTATCTCTTAATCCTTGATTTTTATACACAGATAATATGAGACGCATATCTGTGTATTACATTCTCCTATAAACCTTAAATAGAGGTGTTAAACCATGTATTGTTATGTATGAAGTATTAGTAATTGATTGCACTATACTTTGGAGCAACGTGATTAACAAAAAAATGACATAATCTTTTGCTGAAGCAAGAACTTCACTGTTAATGTGTATACAGCAAAAGTAAAAAAGTATGTGAACCCCTTGGAAGTCTCTATATTTATGACTAAATCCCATATAAAACATAGTTGCATCTTCAAGTCACAATAATATACAAACACAGTGTCCTATAACTAAAGATACATAGATTTTCAGAGAATATTTGACCGTATTGTATAAATCATTCAAAATGTGAAACTGAATGTTGGAAAAAGTAAGTGAACTCCAAGCTAATGACTTTTTTAAAAGCTCATTGCAGTCAGAATTTAGCACACCTGGAGTCCATTTAATGAAACGAGTTCAGGGGTCTGGCCTAGAATGACTTTGGTTGATAAAAACTACTGAAAAGTTTGAGTTTGGGCTTTTGACGAGAAGCATATCCAGATGGGAATCATGCCTTGCACAAAAGAGTTGTCTGAATACCTACGATCAAGAATTCTTAATTTACATAAAGCTGGAGAGGGTTACAAAGTCATCTCAATGATTTTACATACTCATCAGTCTACTGTTAGGCAAGTTGTCTATAAATGGATGGCTACTCTGCCTAGAAGCGGGCGCCCCACCAAGATGACCCCAAGAGCACAACGCAAAGTCATCTTTGAGGTAAAGAAGAACTCTAGAGTGACAGTGAATGACTTGAAGTCATTAGAACTATCTAACATCTGTGTTCATGAATCAACAATATGCAAAACACTGAACAAGAAAGGAGTCCATGGGAGAGCACCAAGAAGGAAGTAACTGCTGTCAAAAAAGAACACTGCTGCACACCTGAAGTTTGCGAAGGAGCACTTGGATACTCCACAACGATACTGGGAAAATGTTTTGTGGAAAATTGAACTACCTATTTGGGAGGAACAAGCAGAACTTCATTTGGCATAAAAAGGACACTGCATATCAACATAAAAACATCATCCTTACAATAAAGTATGGTGGCAGGAACATCATGATTTGGGCCTGTTTTGCTGCATCAGGGCCTGGACAGCTTGCCATCATTGAGGGGGAAAATGAATTCCCAAATTTATCAGCAAATTCTTCAGGATAATGTGACAATGTCTGTCCATCAACTGAAGCTCAGAAAAGGTTGGTTGATGCAACAGGACAATGACCCCAAACATCGCAGCATATCCACAGCACAATGGCTTCAGAGGAACAAAATCCACCTTTTGGAGTGGCCCAGTCAGAGCCCTGATCTCAATCCTATTGAGATGCTGTGGAATGACTTGAAGAGAGGAGTACACAGAAGACAACCAAAGAATATGGAATAAGGCAGTTCTGCATGGAAGAATGGGCTAAAATTCCCCCCACGTGATGTGCAGCTCTGATCTGCAGTTACAGGAAGCGCCTGGTTGAGTTCATTTCTGCCAAAGGAGGGTCAACCAGTTATTAAACCTAAGGATCCACTTACTTTTTCCACTACCACTGTGAATGCTGAATATGTTTAAATAATAAAGACATGAAAGAGTAGAACTTTTTGTGTGTTATTGGCTTAAGCTCATTGTTTATATCAGTACCTGTGACTTAGATGAAGATCAGGTCACTTTTTATGACCAATTCATGCAGAAAAGCACAAAATTTCAAGGGGTTCACATACTTTTTACTTTGACTATATGTAAAAGCATATCTTTTGTAAAGCCCCTATCTTGTACCTTCACTGGTTTTACATAGGTTTTTGGTAGCTTTTATAAAACATTAGCCGAATACCCAGTGGCTCCACTGGATAATCCATTAGATATTAATGGCAAAATATACATACACATT
>JAOVYU010000042.1:6287900-6299733 GCA_025674565.1 Synodontis membranacea | reverse complement strand
CTCTCTCTCTCTCTCTCTCTCTCTCTCTCTCTCTCTCTCTCTCCCCCCGTCTGTCTGCTGTCCATCTGTGTAGCAGGAGCACATTGTTCCGGGTGATGTTTTCCGAACACGTGGGAGGATTTAAAGGTTGACAGGATACACATTTCTCTCGCTAGGCAGTGACCAGACGGACTGCCCTTTAAACAGTCCGTTTGTTGTATGGGTGCAAATGGTAATAGCTGTATGAAAGAGGTGTTTTGGAAAAATCATGGAAAATAACAGAAGACTGAGAGATGTAAAAGGAACAGATCAAAAACAGATGTCAGGAAGCTGATGGTCTTTAGCCAGAAATGCTGACCTTGGGGTTTGGCCTGACCTTATCTCAAATGCTTATTATTATCTTCTCACTGTGCAGGCCATTGAGAGAGAGAGACAGTGAGTGAAAATGAGAAGTAGAAACAGAAAAAGAAAAGAGTTACATTGTGTAGAGAGAGCAATACTATGAATCATAATTGCAATAAACACACTAATGTTTCTCATAACTGGACAAGTTCTGCATTTACTTTTTTCTTTTCTTATAGTGTTTACCGGAAAGATTACAATATATCATTAAACTGAAAATAGCAGGGTTCAACAAAGCTGAAAATTGTCTCTGAGTATTGGGTTCCTTAAAATAGCTGCTCTGTGTTTAATAATGGGTTCAAACATGGGAAATGTAGTTAACACGATGTGTTGGTAAAAATATCTTTTTTTTCTACTCAGAGGTCAGATTTAAATCCTCATCCTGATTATAGACAAGTTAATGCAGTTTAAAACTTAGATTCATTTAAACATGGTTTCAAGTTGCTGCATTTAAAGAAACTTCGTATTATTACTTGAAAATATTTAGCGAGTGAATTTAAAAACTGGTCTGCTAGAATGATCCAATCAGCCCTTATCCTGGGAACATGGAATGCAAGGTGGGATGGGATGGCCTTCTACTGCTGGGCAAAAGAACCTTGATAACAAGGTTGATAATTGAATTAACATTTTTGATTTTGCTGTTTTAAAGCTTAAAAAAAAGCAAATACAAAATCCCCTCCCTTAAGTGTTCAAAAGCCATACAGACAAAAAACGTCAAGAAATAAACACCTGAATGCTAGTTTAAGAACTGGAGATTTTTGAAAAGTGACCAGTTGATCCATGACTGGTTGGATGTTGGGGTTCCATCCATTGTTTTTTGTTTTGTTTTTATAGCAAAAATAGAGCAAAATGGTGGCAAATATTGGAAAACGTTTCGGCTTCTTTAAAAAAAAAAAAAAAGTAAATGGAAAACATGCTTCTGCAGTCAATGCCAAGGCAGTTTTATGGGTATTTGGTTTGTGTGTAGTTGTCAGAGTATGTTTAAAGCTGGTGAAATAACGCACTAATTATATGGTCCCATAAAAAAAAACCTAAATGTTATGTGTATTATTTTATCTTTGAAATGTAATTTAAGTACCTTATTACCCTAGTAGAAATAATTGTACTTTTGTTGAAAATATATATGCTAATACAAATATATACAGTATGCTGATACTCATGTGCTTACACTCAAATGCAAGAAGTATAGGAGAACACACGAGGGAGCATTTTAATAAGAGCATTTCCTCACACTGTGGCATTTAAAATAACTTACTTTTGGCAACTGTGTTACCTTCTTGTAAGTCAGTGCTCTGGATTAGACTGGAAAAATGGCAGAGGCTCAAACTCCTTTACCCTGTATTTATGTATAAATGTGAAAAGAGGATTTTCTGCTACATTTTCTTTCAAAGAGGATTTTCTGCTACACTTTCTTTCACTGTTTTAAGTGAAACAGTTTTCATGTAAATAAAGTGCAACCAATTATACAGCGGTTACTGTTAAAAATTGAAAAGGAAACAACAGCTTCATGTCTCTTTGGAGACATGGATGATACAAAAATGCAAAAAACACTGACACCAGGTGGACAATCCAGAGTAACAAGGCTGTTGAATTTATTATCAAAGTCCATTGATATAAACCAAGTTTCACTATTTTGTATCTGCATGGATTGTGCAATGTCAAAAATACATTTCTTGGATATATAGTCACAATTCACAGGTATACAGCACTGAAATACAATTTCAAGAGGCGGTCCCTTTTCAAAATGGGCATCCGTTCCACTGATGGAAGGGGTTGAGGAAAATTGTGCAAAGTACCAGACAGACTACACTCATAATTACAATATAGAAAAGTGCCCTTACTTTGAGTAAGTGGTCACAGAATATTTCTTAGCTCAAAGTACACTTGCTTATACATGAAACACAGAATTATAATTATTGTTGGCTTGCACATTATAATCAATGTCATTGTTTCTTTTCCTTCCTCAGGTCACAGTCTGTGAATTCAGCTGATGGTCCATGAGCTTTAATGTGCAATCACTATGAAACAAGCAAACATATAATAGCCCAAAAAGAACTGATATACCAGGTCACTATAATGTAAAACTCATTTGCACATTAATGCACTTTGACCCTTTGTTATGTAATATGAAATAAAATATTTCATTAACAGTTCATTACCATCTATCATATACTAACTGATATCACTGGAAAAAATTTGTACATGAAACAAATACATTACATTTTTGTACATGTATGAAACATATCATAATACATTATAATCTAAAACATTTTGTAAAACATTAAATTCAGACCTGAATGTAATTCCATATGACAGGATGCTTGGGGGTTTCATGCATTCACAGTTCTTGCGACACAGGTTAAACCGCACAACCATAATATAATTTTACTCATATAACCAAAAATTTCTCCCTTCATACTGCATGAACAGAAAATAACAACGGTACACAGAGAAAAAAACAAAACAAATGCACACAGATGTAAACTACAACATATTTTTGAGAACCAGAGAGGCTCCCCTTAGCAAAAAATAGTTTATTTAAGTGTACTATGAGTATACGTATTTTATACTAAAACTGAGGCAGTATACTTGAAGTTTACTTTTAAAATACTATATTTTATATACTTAAGAATAGTATAGTGAAGTTTACTTGACTGATACTGAATCAATGTATGTTGTATATTGAATGTTAAATCAATGTTCCAATTTAGGCAAAGAAGTATTAAATTAATATACTATACTGTCTAGCACACTACAAGTACATGGTCCGTAGTATACTTGCTATACTTATACTTATACTCAAGCATACTTAATAAAATGAACTTCAAGTTTACTGCTTTTTTGCTAAGGGTCACTTTAGCCTAAAATAAAAGTGTTTGCAAATAGCCTCTATGTTAGTTAATGACGCTGTTTAACCTTACCACTACTGCCATCAAGTGGTAAGGTGATCAAATTATGGAACATAAAGTATTTCAGCTGCAACTTTCATGGTGAAGGATGCTACAAAGGTACAACAGCTGTATGCTTGAGAGTGCCATTCCTGCAACAAGGCATGGTAACACTTTGTTATGAGCGTGTAGCTCATAGCTTGCACAGTGATGGTCAACAATATTGTAGTGGTTGATAATTACCCTTTTACAGATCAAAGAAGATGAAGAAGAATAAGAAACCACTGCACTATAAAAACTCTCTTTTAGATTGTGTTAAATCTTTCTAAAGTTCCTTAGAGTACCTTTCCCTGCCCCTTCTAAAACCTCACAAAATTATTGTTGGAGGTTACTTTAAAAATGTTAACCAGCTCTATTAAGCTTGTTAAAAATTACTATACTGCACTGTCTATCCCTAAAGCAAATTTTTTAGTTTTCAGATGCTTAAAATTTTTTCAAAAATATATTAAATGTCTTTTCTGTGTCTAATAGTATTATGAAATAAATTTGAGTCTTTTCTAGCTAAATTAAATGGAGGTGCAATTAATAGACAACATTAACACAGCTCTACCCTTCAGTCATAAATCATGCGAATCATTTCTGAAATCGGTTACTCTTATCACTCCATCATTTACATCTGAAGCAGTATCTATATATGAGCATTCTCTGTGCACACACTGTCCTTATAAGAACTTAAATAATTTCAAAAGAGCCATCAGCAGAAAGACCTTTGTTAGGTTAGGTTTTAGTTAAACTTCAGTGATCCTGTTATCATATCGGGCACTCAGCTCCCTAAAGACAGCAAAAAGCAAAAAAACAACAACTCAGAGCTTTGACAAAATGAACATGGAAGTACAATCAAGTTCTCTCTATATTACTCACTGTAATTCCTGTTTCAGCCTTTTCAGTTTGTCATGTAGCCTGCTGTTCTTCACCCGCATGGGGTTATCGGGCACAAACCATGCAACAATAAACTTGCACATCACTAAAACATGCTGTTGAGAATTAGAGGAAGATCATAGTGAACTATTACAATATTTGCAAGAAAGTGTTTCTTTGCTAGAGCACAAATTCTGATGTGTATTTGAAAAGTTAGCAGAGAACAGTTAGCATGATCCCAACAATATTATCATTAACAAATGTGTATTTATTTCTTTAATACTGGCAAAATGCAAACATAAATGTATAAAAATACAATTTCTATAAGATGTACAGTATTCGACAAATTAGATCAGAAAAGAATAAAAGATATTAATATACACAGTGTGATAGACAGTGCTAGTAATCATACCTCAAACAAGATGACAAAAGCAAAACGGGCTGCTATTATGAGCCAGTACTGTGAGGTGAAGCTTTGGTCCTGTTCATTGCGGTAGGCTTTGTAGCTGGAGAATGACAAAAACTCATTTGTGAAGATTTTCCTAGCATGCTGTTCTTTAACCATCTCTTTTATTGCTAACTCCATTAGACCGATGTCATTTATCCCAAAACTCTGACACTAGTTTTATAGGCATTATTTACCACCTTCCAATCTTTTTTTTGACAGGTTCTAATAAGTGTTACATTGCTGTTGAATTCTTATATCTAATTTGTCAGGTGTTGATTAATTTTCTATTACAGCAGATCTGACAATAGTTGCGAGTGCAATGCAAATCACAGTTTTATAACAATGTGCTTGTTGATGTTTACTACCTCATTCACAGGGACTTTTGCAGTCAGTTAATAATAAATGGACTGAAAGGTGTTATTTAAAAAATAAAAATGTATAATCTTTGACCTTTCTATCTGTAAGGAAACATTAATTCAATATAATTTGTCCTTTTCAGTTTATCACTAACAATACAAGCCATGCATTTTTTTTTAATACGGTATAATAATAATTAAAAAAATAACTTGTAAGAAATATTTCTCAATATTTTGCAGAATCTCACCTGCACTGAGTGACATTTACCCCATTCGGCAGCATCATCTGCTCAAAGGTGAAGTCTTTGTGCACATTTGCATCAGACATGTATGCAGTGCTGAGTGAGTAGTCAGTGTAGCCTGCCATACACCTGATGAATACACATAATTTTACGCTTAGCTATTTTTGTAGACTTTTCTAGCACTTAAATGTCAAACCTATAGCACAGCTTAGTGTACCTTTGCAATTTGTTTTTATTTTACACATCAAAGGCTGTAAATGTAGTGAAGCTTTGCACATATCCTGACATAAATATAGAGCTATGGATCCAATTTCTGATACTAACTTCAAGTCTGTGGCTGTCCCATTGGCACATGGTCCGAAACGATGGCGATAAACCAGACGAGGTACAAATTCAGATGAAATGCCAATGACCAGTCCATTAGCGATGACTGCTGCCACACCAATTGCCTCTAAAATTCTTGTCCACACACCTGCATGCACACAGACAACAGGCAATTTAACCAGGCAGTTGGAATAAATTAGCAAACCTTGCTGATATTCTGAGTACTCATTTGCAATGATTACATGCAACGGTGCAGGTATGTACATCTCACCAATGTCATTTGTTTTCAGTGGAATTATGCGGCGCTCCATGTTCAACATTTTAATGCCATCCAGTCTGATCTCAAATATGTTGTTGATGAGGGCAAGAAGGGGAGCCAGGGGAAATGCTGCTACAAAGATGGTTGTGAAACTGAACTGGATAACTGTAAAGAAGCGAGAATGGCAAATCAGTGCTGAAATATAATAGAGCACAGTACAAATGACCTAATAGTGACTGTAATAACTAAGACATTTTCAGGAAACAAGGGCGAGATCATAGACAGAATTTACAACGTAAACTTCTTCCCCACGTCTTCTCCCTACCTGCCTGTTTCTACCCACAGAAGGTGAAGGCTTCATGTTTCTTGAGACATATGAAAACAGACACCCACATCTTTTCAAACTGCTACTCATGCTGCATCACCGGGCACGGTGACACACTCCAAGGAAAGTGCTATCTACCCTCTTTCACATACATGATCTCACAGACACCCATTATTAGCTAGTGTCACTGTGATTGATAGGGAAGCCAATGTTGCTCCCTTTTCCTCCCAATTACAGATGGCCATTCCATCTTGAACTTCTGTTTTTTTTTCTGTTTGTTTTCTGTTCAAACACACCTACCCATTTCTAAGAACTCATTAAACAAATTGAAGGCATGAACAGTATTCAGATGGTAGTTCTTCAGCCAATCCCTGAGATTGCAGATATCACAGAGCTCAATACCAGGACCATCTTCTTTACATGCTGACGTTTTGCAGTTACCACACTTCTCCAGGTCTTTCTTTAATGTTGCACGTTTAAGCTTAAGCCACCTAGAAAGACACAAGTGGCCTTAATAAGACAATAAAGTAAAAAAAAAAAAAATGGGGCATTTCATAGTTCAGTTAAAATCACTTACGGCCCAGCAAACTCAAATATGTTGCTGATGGTCTGCTTGAGGAGAAGAATGATGGCCATTTGAATGAAGAGATCAGTAAGACATCCACTAGGGTGGCACTAAAACACAATGGATGCAGGACATCAGGTACGCACAGATAGTTATAGTATACATGTATACCTGTTGATTACAGCTATAATTTAAGTAGAACGCTTTGAAGTAAAATTGTTGGACTTGTAAATGTATAAATATTACCTCCTCCAGTCTCCATTTTCCTGCTATTCGTACATAGTTGCCTGGGTAGCCATTAATCCTGAGCAAAGAATAAGTGATCATTTAGTACTACACATACTGTTGACTGTCATTAAGAAAGAAGATAGTTCTGCATTTAATTTGCACGCTGAAATTTTATGTTAGATTTAAGGTTCAGCAATCCACATTAAAACTGTTTATATTAAAAAATCAAACCTTCATGAATATTCATTACCTGCCCAGAAAAAAGGCCACATATATTAGCGAGGAGAACAGAGTGAAGAACTGGAAGGAGAACATTTTCACAGTAAAGCTCCTCTCTGTGGCTGCAAATGAGCGAGTCTTTTCTGCAGGGATGCACAATCACACAATGCTAGATGGACTAGACAAGACTAAAATTAGTCTCTCTTCACTCTTTCCTCTAACAGACAACATTCTTACAAGATGCAGCCTTATTTTTCTATCAAAGGGAGGCTTAGCATTTAATTAGTGGGGTGCCAAAAATTTTGAAACAATTGTTTTGTTTAAAAAAAAATGCACTGGAAAATTTTTTCATAATTGGAAAGAAAATATGCTTGATAAATATGTCAAACTATATGACTATACAGAGAGGATAGATTTAAAAAAACAACAATGACGACAACAAAAAAAACCCAGCACTGAGCATTGTTTAGACCTCACTGAGGAAACCTGTTCAACTAGTGTCTGAGTCACTGGCTTTATTTACATCAGTTCTCCATGGAACACATTACAGGTGGAGGAATCAATTATTAGACATGACTCATTTCTTGACTGTCTATACTTACCTAGAGTGCACAGCTTCCGTGCCACAAATCTGTTCACCTGCAAAGAATGAAAAGTTTTAAAAAATAAGCCAAACTGTTAAGATCGCATCTGACAAGAAAAATACAGGAACTTTACCAAGTGGTGAGAGCAGTTTCTCTTCAAAGATCAAACACATAGCATGATTTGGATATTCATAAGCACTGTAATTAGGTAAGCATTGCCTGTATTTATCGCTACTACATTATTCGCAAGCAGGTTTATACCCCAGATTTGTAAATACCGATTAATCTAGGACCTACAGTAGCAGATCCTAAATCTGCCATATCTTAAAGGGGTTGGCTTTCCCTTCCCAGAATCCTCTGCACCATGTAGTGAGTTGCCATTTTTGCCACTGATATTACAAAACAATCTACAACATTCCTTTAACATTCTAGACCATAGATCCTAAATTGTAATTTGTAATAAAAGATTAAATTAATGATATTTTACAAAGTATCTATATTTTAAATTCTTTTGATCTGTTCTATTTTGTATGCCTTTTTCATACATCATGGAGCTGGACTGGCCACAAGTAGCGGCTTTTCAAAACAAAAACTAAAACAACTCATTGGATTTCGGGAAGGATGAGCCAGACCATTTAAGCCCTGTTCAAATTTAGGCATTGACATCTGATCACAAGAGACAGAGAGTCATTCACACTAGGCATGTCTCGAGTGAGTCTTCTGTGACCACCTTATTGGATTTCATAAATATTGTTAATTAACTGGTCCTTCGGTTTTGTTGGCAGGTAGTGACATATTACATTTAGCTTTTTTTAGCAAGTTTTAATAAAATTTTCTTTTAGCTATGTTTGTATTTTTACTGTAAGTGAACCACAAAATAATTATTCACACCTGAACTTGACACTGCCCAAATTCCAGCTCTAAATAGAATCTTAGTCTAAGACAAAGATTGTAAATATGGTGCCAGGTGGCGCCTCTTACCCGAGTCATAACCTGAATAGTCATGTAGTGCAGCACTGCTCCAAGAGTCACTGCGATCATGTTGGCATTGTCCTTCAGAAAACTCAAACTGCTCTCAGAGAGAAGCATGGCAGACACCACACGGCAGATCACCAGAGCATGCGTTAAGCCTATGATCACCACCAGCTACACAGTGAAAAAGACACAACATAGGGTTGATGATCATCCACTGTATATCTCATATCCAGTGGGCACACTAAGTCTTGTGGCCTTTATTTGTACATATCTCCAAGGCCCTTAAGACTACAGGCTTGACCAATTTCATATTTTGCGGTCCAAAAATGAGCTACAAATGCCCTCTGTGAGTTCTTTGGACCATTTGGCAACTCATTAAGACGAAACAGTGGCGTTTTATATTAAAATGTCTGGTAACATACTTGGACAATTCAGAATAGAAGGGTTTGAAAGCAGAGAACATATATGTGGTTTAATTTACTTATTATTGCAACTGATGTGGAACAAAAAACTTTAATAGCTGATTGTAAGCTACTAATCCATAAGCTACTGCCACTGGAAACAAAGTAACTGCGTAGGCTATAAGGAGGTTACGTATTTATTCAGAAATTGTTGGCATGATCATGTGTGATCTGTGTCACTGTAAAGAAACTGCCAAAATTAGAATAGAAAAAATTATAAACATCTACCCATCCTTCCATTATCTACATTGCTATATATGAAGCATTATCTATGTCTGTATGTTTGTTGGCTGGAGCCAATCCCAGCTGACTTTGGGCAGGTCGCCAGTCTATTGGAGGGCTAACACAGAAACAAACAACCATTAACATAAATATATAGTGACACATTACGTTTGCAACATTGCTGTGACACAAATGCTCAGTCTTTACTCACATGCACCCTGAGGGCTCAAAGACTAGTGCACAATGTGTTCACATTTTTAGGTTTACAGACATGGAATACGACTGCCTGGTTTAGGGCAAAATTTGAAGTCGGGCTAGTTAATGAGTAATCCACATCCGCTCACTATCCTGAACAAAATCAACAAACGGACTATGAGCAGTGCAGCAAATTGAATGTCTTACCACTATTGTAAACAGCAGAAGAACGAGAATGCTCTGTAGGTATGAGTGCTCATACTCCTTTGGCTTACAATGTGGGTTATTTATAACATCCAGGATCAGTTCCTCCTGTGGACCCAACATAGCTTTAATCAAATCCAGGAGAACAGCTTTTGGCAAATTACTTAATTGACATTTGAGTTGCTGTGACATTCTGCTACAGAAAACATGAACTGAAAAAAATGAAGGAAAAAAAAGGCCTAGTACTGGTATACATTAATTAATTAAATAATACTCCACCTCATCTTGACACCAGTCAAAGACCCTCCACCTGGAGACGTGCCGTGATCGATGCCTCTTCCACAGCTCCAGAAAAAGAGTGGCTATTTCAAATATTTTACAAAAAAATCATCAGGGATAGATATGACCTGGATATATTTATAAGAGATAAGCAGGAAAATTACACATACCCCATAGAGCCATAAACATTGCAAAGAACACAGTTCCTTCATTGTCAAATAGATGACTCATCTAAAAAAATAAGAAAAGATGACATACAGACTTTTAGTGTTTTCTTTTAACAAACTATTCAAGCAACCATTGTTTTTAAGCTCTTGTTTTATTACCTTCGCATAAAAACAGGTGTCTGACAGTTTCCATACATGGCACCTGATGTCACATATTGGGCACATAGTGACATTTGACTCACAGACTTCCTTTCTAGAACACACATGAATCATGTCAAAATATGATCCAAATCAGAGCCATAATTAGAGACAAAGGGTCACAATTAACCCTATCTAAGTTGTTCATCCACTTTAGCATATAATTTACAGTGTATATAATCATTTTGACTCACTCACATGAGGGGATTTGAATCAAAGAAAGCCAGGGCATAAAGGAACACAACCACCCCAATGAAGGCAGCAGGGATCAGCAAGAGTGTGTACCAGCCAAGCCATAGAAAATACAATGCTACCTTCTCACCAAAGTAGTCTCTGCAACAACAACAAAAAAGAAGCACTGTAACGTTGTCCATAAGGCAATATTAATTCACAGAAGAATTAAGCGAAAGAAAAAACAGTTGCTGAATAGAAAATATATGTACAGATGGGGGTTTAAAAAGAACAACAGAGTGGGCCTTACTTGATATCATCAAAAGGTTGTTTGTGTAGATGTCTTAAGGCCCTCCAATTGGCCCACTTCCTTTTCAGATACTCCTGCTGTGTACGCTGCAAATGCAAACACATCAATAATATGTTTCATAGTTTAGAGGTCAATCAGTCCGATCAAATAACTGTGATACTGAACAAAAAATATTAAAAAAAAAAAAAAGCAAACAAATAAGGTTTTACCTCATGAAGGCAGAACAAGGTCTCAAACACGTTTTGCTCCCTGAGATCCCTCAGGCCCTCTATGTGTGTTCAGAAGGATTAGAATTTAACTGATTAACAAGGAGGCCTACAAAAGTATAAATTCTATCTGTACTGCATGAACTGGCTGCTTGTGTAATCAGAGTGCAGCATTAGCATGCAGCATTAGCTTCCACCAAGTCAGAGGTGTGATAATGTTCTTAGTATCTAATTTCGAGGCCAATATTGTCAAATGAGAAACACTTTAAGTGTGGTCACGCAATTATAGTGACATTTTCCCTTTCAGATAGAAACAGATACCTACTGGCTTAAGTAATATTTTTAAAAGAAATATTTCTAAAATATTTCCGATCCATTTTGTGCATAGCGTTTAGTGTTAAAAACAAACAAACAAACTGAAAATCTTCTGAAATATATCAAATATGCTTAAGTTTGAATGATAATGAAACACTCTCATGCCTTTAATTATCCAGTGGAACCTTGAAGAACCTTCAAGGGTCCATTGGTTTTCTAAGACTTCGAACTCTTAATTATTATCGCTATAATTTCAAGAAACATGGAAATGACATGCAGTTCACTCACCTCCTGTACCAATAAATGTGTGGTGCAGGATGAAATAGACAATCCTGATCCTGGACAAAGTGGGATCAGTATGCAGCATGAGCGTGTGTATACAAAATGAATCAA
>JAOVYU010000042.1:6246803-6262167 GCA_025674565.1 Synodontis membranacea | reverse complement strand
AAAATAAAAGGACAGACAACTTTTAATTGTTTTAAAAATACTTATTTTTGTGTATATCACTGTATATATATATATATATATATATGATTTTTTTCATTATGCTTTTGATGTGTCCAAAAGTACAGAAATCAGGCTTGGGTGTGTGAAAGACCTGAAATAGGAATTAACATAAAACTGTATCAATAAAAAGTATCAATAAAAAATGTTAATATTTATGTAGGCTTTTTTTTATTCAAAAGCCAATTAGTAAAAGTATGATGTATTTGCTGTTGCATGTCCTACAGAGTGTGCATAATATAAGACATAATTCAAGTTCATTTTCAAAATGTGATTAAATGAGATTATTAAAATTTGTATTTGCATTTTTCTGCTAGGAAAAAATGCAGTGCTAAAATTAAAATGGAAATGCAGTGTCTCTGTTCCGTTTTACATACAATGTCTAAACAGGTCTGATTCAGCTACTAGGAAAAACATGATAGCCTCCTCATATAAGGGAATGCACTTTCTCGTCTGCAGACAAAAAGGAAACACCCTTGCAATTCCCTTGCATTGTCTCAAAGCTATTATATTATGCTCTAATTATTATATCATACTATTATATATTATACATAAAGGCTATTATATTATACTATATTTAGAGTGCATAAGTAGTGAATAGGAAGTCATTTGGGATTCAGACAGTGTTTTGGCAGAGCATCAGGGTTTTGCTGGTCGTGATGATTGCTTAGTGCATTATTGTTTTTGCCAAGCAACCTTCTGATGCATCCATTAGGAATTATCCACTTGCTGCTTTAACTTAAAAGCCTTACAAGACTAAAAAAGTATTTAACATGAAATATAGTTAGGGCATCGAGATATCAAAAATTGCTCATATTACTGGCATGTAACAGAATACCATTTGAGTCTATTAAGAACCAGCATTAGTTAAAGGCACTTAAACCGCACCACATTCATGCTAATCTGATTTTTTTTTTTTTTTTAATTTACTTGGAACTATCTGGTATTTGGTTTCATATTCTTCAGTGTAGTTTTTTTTCTACAATTACCAAATACTAAACTGTTAGGCTCAGCAGCTTGATTACTGTATTTATCAGTTTCACCTCTGGTATGTCTGTATGCTTTTGTTCAAGTTTACATGTTTTAACAACTTGGAAAAAAAACTTTCATAGATTATGAATGATGATAAAAATAATATCCAAGTCAGTTTGGATATTTGGAACTAATGTAACTGATGTTACATGGTCACTTACCACCAAATCGCTGTGAATCACTTCCTGTGTGTATACCCTTTTAGACAGATGAGCTGTACAAAGCAGCTTGGTTATCATTGTACTTTTGGTGATGCTCAACAAAACACAGAAACTGTTATGTTTAAGGATTTCTTTGCCTTTCTGACCATCCTCCTTACTATGTAGGAGTTAAAGTTGGCATGCTCTTTATACATTCATACTAGAAAGCAACAACGCAACAATGATGAGGTGCGGAGATGGAACGAAAAATTACAGTTGAATTGACCTTTTCTAAATTTTGTTAAATTGAAATATGACCAAACAACTGGATCCATTCAGCTTGGGTTATCTGTTTTCCCTACAGACCTCTAGGCTCACAACTCGAGTGCCTGCCTGCATTCAGCCGGCCATTGGCACCTGAAAAGGAAACAAAAAAGGAATAGTCTCATATTTTTCCAGGTTAAACTGTTCTATGATATAATACATTTTAATGTATTATATCAAGCACAGCACAGCAAGCACAGCAAGCACAGCATGCTGATGACGGCTGCCATTGAAAATAAGATATTTTAAAAAGCTGGATAGTGCACAACATTTTGTTTGTTAAGTGAGAAAAGGCACATATTAGCTCTGTAAATTGCATCTTTTATATAAAACTATGTATTCAGAGAATGATATACATGAAGCTTGAGAAGCTCATTGTTTTTAGTGTTTGGTAATTATTTCAGATAGGAAGTGCCACAATATTTATGAAGATTGAATCATCTACCAAAATGATCCATCATATATTTTGGATCTAAAAATGTAATTTTTTAAAAATGTTTTTGTGTACAGTTGAACTTTTTATTCTACAACTTGTCCTTGCTCTGAGCAGATAAGTGGAACAGACCGATTGCTCCAGTTATCCTTGTATAATAGTTGTTCTCAGCCTAACCACTGCTACAAAAGGCCCCACAGCCTACACATTTTGATTTCAAAAAGTATGTGCCTTCAAGTTGCTGTATGCACTGTATGCATGGCATAAGTGCCATAAGCTAGCTAAAAGTATCTCGTGGTTTTAGAAAATTTATCTGTCTCTTTTATATGTATATATATTGCAGAATTCAGAATCCAAATGTTGGAATTTTGTGCTCACAGGAATTCCAGTATATAAATCGCTAAAATAAAGCCTTTAAGAAATAAAAATTTTCAGGAGCAGGCCCCAAACTGAAAGTTTTGAAAGAGGGAATATCGGGAAGCTTTGCCCCTTTCACTTTAACACAGGATACAGAGGGAGTAAACTAGCTGAACTCTTATCTGCAGTGAGGCCAGCTATCAGTGTGAGTCATGAAAACACAGCATGCAGCATGAATCCCCTGGATCCACGCTATTCACCAGATCTATTTCGTCAGGGATCCTAGGCCTTAGTACTGGTTTGTAAGTGATATGCAGACTCAAATTGAGGTATGTTCAGGGTGCATGCATACTTACAATAGAATAAGGTTTTAAGAATTTAATTGTATTTAGTTTTTTTTTTTTAACCTTTCTAAAAGGTACTTTTGTTCATTGTGCTTGGCAAATCCATATTTACTATACTAATGATAGTGTTTTGTGTGCAGCCATATGTGGTGGCTATAAAATGGTTGGAATATTATAGTCACGGCACTTTTTATCCACTGTTTGTTGGTGTGTATGTGTGTGGATGAGGAATGGCAGGTATCTCAAACACAAGTGTAGTAACCTGACCATTATATGTAGACCTATAGTTAAAGTGAACGGTGTTAAATAGGCTTGCTATTTGCCGTTAAATGATTTACAGAGCGTATACATTTTTAGCCATGTCTCTGCTAGCTTCAGCCTTCTTCTATATTTTTTAGTAAATGGTGCTGTTGTTAGCCTGAAGTATTGCTGTAGTCAGGAGTAATCAGTACCATGCAATAACTCCTTCTAATGGCTTTTTTAAGGATGATAAAGTGCCTCAGCTCCCTCTGCACTAATAAGCCCACGATGTCTCTCTGAAATAATTCATATAGAGTAGCTTTCTCCCATTTAATTAGCAGCCAGACTAAGGCTTTTACAGTGATGAAATCATGAAGACACTTAGCATTGCTCTCCTTATTAATATTACTCATTTTTATATACAGTTCTGGAAAAACATAATAGACCACTGCAAAATTGTCAGTTTCTCTGGTTTTACTATTTATAGGTATGTGTTTAAGGAACATGAACATTTTTTCTTTTTTTCTTTAAACTACGGAGAATATTTCAAATGAATTTGTTTGAAAAAATATTTTCAAACAAATTCTAAATCAAAATATTCCAAAATACTAATTTTGAACTTATGAGTTCAGAAATCAGTTTTTGGAGGAATAATCTCATTTAATCACAGTTTTCATGCATCTTGCCATGATCACCAGTCTTTCAAATTGCTCTTGGGTGATTTTATGCCACTTTTCAAGCTCAGTTTTTTGATAGCTTGCTCAACCTCTGGAATGTGATCAAGAGGAATTCAGTGGGGTTCAGGTCTCGAGACTGAACTGGCCAAGACAGGGTCTTGATCTTGTGGGCCTCCATCCACACCTTGATTGAGCTGGTTGTGTGGCATGGAGCATTGTTCTGCTGGAAAACCCAATCCTCAGGGGTCAGGGGGCATTGTCAGAGCAGAAGGAAGCAGATTTTATTCCCAGATTCTTGTACAGTATGTGGCTTGATTCATGCGTCCTTCACAAACAAAAATCTGGCCCATTCCTGCCTTGCTGAAGCACCCCCAGATCATCACCCCCACCAAATTTCACAAGTGCCATCTTTGAAATTTTGAGGATGGAATGAACCTGATGGTCACTGTATCCTTCTGTCATTAAAGGCAGAATTGAAAACTTCTTTTTCTTACTCAAAACTTTTCTTTTGAACTCTTTCAGCATAATGAATAGATTTTTTGTATTACAGTTAAATTTAACATATTATTAGCACTGATTTTGGTAAACGTGGTCAGCTAATCAGTACAGTACCTTATTAAGTAAAACAAGGTGTTATTGTGTATGAATTCCACCACAGACACTGTAGTGAGATGGCTGCCATACATAGGGATGCTGATATAAGAAAAGAAAATTCCAGAGATTTGTGTATCTCATTTAAAGAGTGTACTGTCACCAGTGTGTAGAAACTTTTGTAGGCAGAAATTTGTAGGCATGCACGAGGAAATGTTTTGCTGAATAATCAGTTGGTAGTTCATGGCTGAGAAAACTCCATGTTATGTTATATTATACTGTTTGTAGAACGTGTTAATCTGTTGCTTGTGTTCCTTTTTGACCCCCCCTTTTGTTTCTTACACTGTCTTTCTTTTTAGATTGATAAGCTGCAGCAGAACAATGACTCTGTGTATTTCAGAGATGGCAAACGACGCATCGATTTTGTCCTGTCCTACACCGATGACAAAGATGGAGACAAGAAAGCAGTATGTAAACTTTGATTCGGAGAGATTTGCAGATGCTCTGTGTAACTGTTCTAATTGTGACTGATTCAGTGTCAGCATATTTCACTTTAGTTCCCAGTAGAGTTATCACTGCTTCTAAAATGATGTGTGTGTCATTATGGTTGAGAAACCAGCAGTCATCACATGATTAACAGTGTTGCAGCAGTGATTACACAGTTTGAAAAATTATCCAGGAAATGACTATTAACATAGGCCACATGACCAGCCAGTTTCTATTCCAGTCTTGTTCTAGTTTTTAATATATTTTAGTACGTTTACTACATTAGGCACATGCACTGCCTGAATTGGGCTTGATGATCAGCAGTAAATCTTTTCTCATCGCTTCTTTATAGTCCTTTTTGTTATGTATTACAGTTAAATTTTTTTCAACCCACCTTCCTCATCCCCAAAGTGAGAGCGAATTTCAGTTTATTACACATGGAGGCAATAAAATTTAGATGCTGCTAAAAAAATTTTTCCTGTCTCCTCTCATCATGATATGGTGACTGTCAATGCGTATTCTTAGAAATTAGAAAATAAAATATTGTTCACAAAGGGCAGCTAAACAGCAGCTTCATTGACCACCTTTTTACATAAATGGGCTTGTTTGGAATAATGCAAAACTTTACCTGTATATTCATTCATCTTCAGTAAGCACTTTATCCTGGTCAGGATTGCGGTGAAGCTATAGCCTATCCTTGGAACAATGGGTGCAAGGTGGGAATTAACACTGGATGGAATGCCAGTCCATGTAAGCACACACATACAATCAAACAGTCCTAGGAACAAGTTAGTATAGCCAGTCCACTTATATACATGTTTATAGAGGTGGGAGGACCAAAGAACTAGGAAGCCACTTTACATGGGCAGGTCCTGGAGCTCAGGATTGAAATTTTGGTGCCTGGATCTGTGAGACGGACAGCTTACTGTTGCACCACTGTGTTTGCACCTTAACTTTCTAGTTATACACCATTTTATGTATTTTTTCATGTGCCTGCCTCCTTTTTTTTTTTTTCTTTTTTTTTTTTTTTTAGGAGAGGAGAAGAGAGTTTGAAGCCAACCTTGAGAAGGCAGGTCTGGAGCTGGAGACTGAGGATAAATTGGTGCGTTTCTGAACTGAAATGCACAGATACCACCTAGAGGTCAATGAGTAAACATTCCAGAAAAGAGGATGAGAATTTTATTACTAATTCTCTTTTTACTGCCCTTCTGAAGGAGTCAGACGACCATAAAACATACTATTTGAAAATTCATGCGCCATGGGAAGTCTTGGCCACCTACGCAGAGGTGCTGAAGATCAAGGTGCCGTTTAAGAAGACGGACATCCCGAAAGGACGGGAAATCTCACTGGTTTGGCTCACGCAGCCCTTCCGCCTTCCCAAGAACATCATGAAGCCGGAGCCTGATTACTACACTGCACCCTTCAACAAGAGCAAAGCCGACTTCTTCCTTATTGAGGACACGGCAACCTTCTTCCCACCCTCCACCCGCAACAGGATCGTAAGTTTTAAAGACTTTAATTTAAATGCTCATTTTGGTAACAGTTTGTATAATTTTTTTTCTCTCTATCATTCTTTCAGGTCTATTATATTCTTACACGATGCCCATACTACAAGAAGGATCGAGCAGATAGAGAAAAGACTGGAATTAAGAGACTGCTGAGCAATGGCACCTACACATCTGCCTACCCGCTCCATGATGTAAGACCAGCATTTCTTATGGGACTTCTTTATAATTTCATTTTTTACAGACTTGAGCTGCATCGCTGAATGTCAGTTGTTTCGGTTTGCTTTTTAGTGCCGTTATTGGAAGAGCTCAAAGGATCCACAGTGTGAAAGTGAGAGATTTTACCTGTACAAGTACTGGGCCCGCTTTTTCTGCTTCTACAAAGAACAACCAATTAACCTCATAAGGTGGGAAAATCTTTGATGGTGTGAGAAACACAAATATACATACTGGGACATATGGAAAATGTACAGTTTACTTAAGAAGAAAATGATTGATGAAATGAAAATGCTTAGTGGAGAAAAAATTACAAACTTGAATTTAAACTAGTATATTTAGACTAGTAAAAAGAATTCTAAACTAGTATATATAAGTTACCAAATTACAAAGTACAGATGACTCAAGAGGGCAGTAATACATGACTGTATGTGTCATATATGACACAGTCTGAATTTTAACATGATGCAATTTACTAAATAAAACACGATAGTCTTTTATTAGTAACACTTTTAAAATTAATTAAAAGTTATTAATTAAAATACCAAACTCCAAAACTTTGTGCAAAACTGACTTTGTGCACTTTGGTTAACAACATGGTTACAGCAGTGGCTAAAATGACCACAGATAGAAATCACCCCATGATTTTTCATTTAAAAATAAACGCCTCTCTCAAAATTTGTGGCAGTACTAAAGCTCATAATCATAATCTCAAAAGCTCATAGAAACTCAATCAGGTATATAAAACAGGAGGAGTCTCACCCTTTTCCCTACATTCTGGTGGTTATGTTCACACATTTTTGCCATTTGGTTATGTGGAATCATTAGTCCTTTTACAAAGCCTTTGCCTGTCTCGAAACTGTACTGTGCTTTGTTTTTGACTATTTAATGTATTTTACTCCAATAACTCAATAAATCTGACACAAATCTAAGAATATTTGCAGTCACACAATGTGATTCCAAAAGTTTTTAGTGTTTGACAATGTGCTTCATTTCGAATAAACATACAAGATAATAGGCCTATTTGTTTTCAATATAATGAGCAGACTGAATAATGTATTATGAAGCTAAGCATTTCAGTTGTTTTGTTATTTTGCAGCTAGATTGATTACCTGCTTGCTCAGAGTATATCATTACTTCTAGCTGCCAGTTCAGCTTGGTTAGAAATTAGCCAGCAATTGAAAGTAACATGCTTGGGTTACATCAAGACATGTATAATTTATTCGTAATAGCTTATGAAGACAACACTTTGGAACAGAGAAATAAATCAAATGCAAATCTGTCCCAGTGTTAATTAGCTAACTAGCAGTATTGAGTTAAGGAATTATTATAGAACTTAGATTTATCTTCACTTCTCTTTACTCTTTCATTTGTGCTATTGGCATAAATTATAACCAGATGAATGATGGAAATAAGAGGTATGATGTATTTTGAGCTGCCATGAATCTTGAACGTAGGTGCTGGAAATTGCTTGAATCTTAATGTACGTAGAGTGAGAGAGTATTAATTCCTGGCTAGTGTGCTGTCAGCTCTGGTGCAGTTCATACTTTGCACTTTATATATCAAAGAGTATTGAAAGTGATGCTTCCTGTTTGCCTTTAACAGGAAATACTATGGTGAGAAGATTGGCATCTATTTTGCTTGGCTCGGCTTCTACACAGAGATGCTGTTCTTTGCTGCTGTCATGGGTGTCATCTGTTTTGTCTATGGTTTACTCAGCTATGATGATAACATAACAAGGTTATTATGCTATTAATACTATTCTACATTTCATGAGGGGGGACACACATGGATTTTCTTGCACTAAGTATCATTTTGTACATTTGACCTCTAGTCATTAATAAACATGAATACACCTTTTGTTTTGGATAAACACTTAAAATGATGACTGACACTGATGTACATGATCTCAGTTTGTGATTTGGATTTTCTTAGTTATTGTGAAGTTTATGTCTTTTTGAAACAGCTGAAAGTTTTAAATTGCCTGCTTATAAAGTGGCCTGAATTTTTTTTTGCCCTCTATTAATTATTCAGCAGAGAGATCTGTGACCCAAATATTGGCGGAACCATTGTCATGTGTCCTCTGTGTGATAAGAAGTGCACGTATTGGAAACTCAACTCAACTTGTCTATCATCATGGGTGAGTTCGCTCACTATCATTAATGCCCAGTTGTTGTCCATCTGTATTTATAGAAGCATCTCAAGTATGAGGTTTTTGAAGATTTGCTTCCAAAGCTTTAGATTAATCCTGAATCCTGAAATGTGAATTCAAATTAAAGCAGATATTTTAATTGTTACTACGTAAATAAGAGCCACAGCTTTGGACAATCATATCTGAGATAAGAGGGAAATGTTCGAAACATTTAGCAAAATTTTTGTTGCATAATTTGCAAATACAAGCTTCACAAATAAAATGATAACTACAAATTCCATATATATATATACACACACACACACACACACACACACAGTGCACAAATACAGCACTGGATTTTGCTTCAGTGAAGTTACATGGTATGATTAAGGACATCTATTTTTTTCTGCTTGCAGTTTCATGTCTCTCTTTTCTTTCTTTAGCAATCCCATCTTTTTGACAATGAAGGAACCGTGTTCTTTGCCATCTTCATGGGAATTTGGGGTAAGTTTGTCCTCACCACATTTAAACACTGCCACCTACGGGTAGAAAAACATTACAAACGGCGCACTGGTCTCATGGGATAGAAATACTTAAATGGGTTGGATGAAGCAGAGCCAATCTGATAACTATTTATCTGATTAATTTGTCAACTTGAGGCAGCTGAATGAATTTCAGTAATTGCTTCATTTTAAAAACATAGCATGCACAGTGGATCTTCGTAAATGATGCTTGATAAAAACATTAATTAGAGGTCCCAGGGCGATCTCCTCTCAGTAATAAGAATAATAAGTATATCATATACATAAGGATACATCTGCAGTCGCATTTGCTGTGTAGTCAAATGGGAAAAAAGCTATAGATAGACTTGATTTCACCATTCGCTCACAGGTGTTCTTTCTTACTTGTGGTCTGTATTTATCTTTAACTCTTTTGCTCTGCTACAGTAACTCTGTTTCTGGAATTATGGAAGCGGAGGCAGGCGAGGCTGGAGTATGAGTGGGACTTGGTGGATTTTGAAGAGGAGCAGCAGAAGCTTCAGATCAGACCTGAGTACGAGTTGAAGTGCACCAACCGCCGTCCCAACCGTGTCACACAGGTACTTCAGAGCAGTGTGGTTATCCATTACTTCTGCTGTATCCATCCATCCATCATCTGCTCTACTCAACTATATATTTGCCTGACCTTTAAAACCCCAGTTGTTAGTTAAGGTTTTATAATATTAAGACCATAGTGAGAACTCAGTGAAGTTGTCTAAGTGGTTGTAATGACACAGACTCTGATCTGTCTCAGGAAATGGAGCCGTATTTACCTTTAACCAGCAAGTGTGCTCGCTTCTGCTTCTCTGGGGCTACAGTTCTGTTCTGGGTGAGTCACTGTGCTTGCTTGCAAAAGCCCTTGAAATCTAATAAGAATCAAACATTATTCACGTGTTCCTAACTAGACCATCAAACCTGTATCTGTAATTTGTGCTCTGTTTCTTCTTAAGACATTCCTAATCGTGGCCTGCATAATGGGAGTGATTGCATACAGGTTAGCAGTTTATGCTGCATTTGCTAGCATCATGAAGGATAGCTCAACCAGCAAGATCCAGCTTGTGGGGTCTCTGATTACTCCACAGTTGGCCACCTCAGTTACCGCATCTTGCATCAATTTTGCTATCATCCTAATCCTCAACCTGCTATATGAGCACGTGGCTATATGGATTACTGATATGGGTGAGAGAAAACTTTACTGTCATTTTTACTGTCAAAGTTGTGACTATTACCCTTTAACACTTGATTTTATGCAAGCATTACTTCTTTTTTCAAAATCCAGACATAACATATAACATATCCATGAACATCATAGACTGTCAGTTTTATAGTTTGCTTGATACAACAGATGTCCTTTATCTGTCTTTTATTTGTGATTATTTTTTTGACATGAATATTTGACCTTGCCTATAGAAATTCCCAAGACACATTTGGAATATGAGAACAAGCTGACCATGAAGATGTTCATGTTCCAGTTTGTCAACTACTACTCCTCCTGTTTCTATGTTGCCTTCTTTAAAGGCAAGTTTGTGGGTTTCCCAGGCAACTACACTTATATGTTTGGGAAGTGGAGTAAACTGAGAAATGAGGAGGTGAGATGATTGATTGCTTTCTGTCGGTTGTCACAATTATCTTAAAATTTAGTTCTATTGTTTTGTTTTATATGTATCACTAAAGTAATGTGTAAAACAGAAAACAACAATGATTATAAAGATGCTGAATCTGTTCATCAAACATATAAGGGATCATGTACAGCTCTCTGTACATTATCCCACTTATTTCATGGCTACTTAATAAAGAAATCAATAATTTAATGCAAAATATTGATTTAAAAATGACTTTAGTGATTTAAAAATGATTTTATTGCTTCCACTAATGACGTGGTCCAAAGCAGCGATCTGTTGTACATAGCAGACATCTGTTATAAAGTAATAACATGCTGTTCAGAATCGAGTATTCTTAATCGAAAAAAGTGTGTAAAAAGGTTTAACCTTCATATATAACGTAATATACTGTATATTGTTTTTTTTTTTTTTTTTTTTTTTACCATTTTGCATAAATTCTTTACCCCTGATGTGTGATTTTCTGTGGTGATACTGTATACTGTATGTTTCACATAAGCTTTGTTTATCAAATCTAAATCCACGTGCACTGCCTCAGAGTATACACAGCTGCATGTGTAATTTGAGAATGTGGTCTTTTGCAGTGTGCTCCAGGGGGCTGTCTGATAGAGCTCACCACTCAACTAGTGATTGTCATGACAGGGAAACAACTGGTTGGAAATATCCAGGAGGCTTTGTTTCCGTGAGTGTCCTCATGATCTATGCCTAATGCCTAACAACATTGAAGTCCAGTTTATTATTCACTTTAAAGCATGTGATTTATTCTAAAGTATAAATGATTTAGTACTTACAGTGAAACTAATCCAAATTATATGCATAAAATCAGGACTCGTCTGGATCCCAGGAGTAAAAGGGGTTAAAGCTTTCTTGGATTTTGTAATTATATGCTGTTGAGCTGTCACAGTTCTCAACTGCATAATTTTTTTTTTTTTTTTTAAGTATTTAAATAATTTAGTGTTCTAAAATGTTTTAAATATTAATTAGCCTATTCTCTTACGCAACCACAGACACAGGGTACATTAACAGTAGTAATATACTATGAATTTATGCCACTTGAGATGGTGTAAACTATTACTTTCTTCAGCACAATGAATCGTGACCAAGCAATATTATAATTTTCCCATCAAATAATTTTTCAGATTCCTTTTTTTTAATTTACAGTCTGTAATGATTTCTCATCACCGACATTTATCTATATGTGGCTAATATCAGCCATCTTTATGCAGGAATGTATTATTACGACACCTTTCAAGACAGGCCAAAATTCAAGTGGCTTCATCTTCACTGTATATGCTGACCACATTTTCAGACCCATGTACCGCACTATATGCTCAATAGGGCACTATTAGTGGCTCAGCAAGAGCTTTTAGAAAGAGTTCAATGTAATATTAGAAAATATATGAAAAATATGTTTCTATACTATCTGACCAAAAGTATGTGGACTCTTGACCACCACAACCAGATGTGTTTGTTGAACATCCCTCCTCTGTTGTTATAACTTTAGCTGTATCTATAGCTTCCACTCTTCTGGCAAATCTTTCCACTAGATTTTGGAACTAGCTAGGGATAGGGTTAGCAAAAAGAACATTAGTGAGGTTAGGCACTGATTTTGCATGAGAAGGCCTGACACAGTGCGTAACCTAACCTGTGTCTGTGAATTCAGGTTACTAAAGAACTGGTGGATAAGCAGGAAAGGTCGAAACCATCCGGAAAGTCGGTACAGCCGATGGGAGCAGGACCATGACTTACAAAGCTTTGGCCAGTTTGGTCTCTTCTACGAGTACCTAGAAATGGGTACGGTTTCACTCAGTTTTAAGATTTCCTCTGGATACATACCATTGTGATGTTGGTGTAACTCACAAATTCCTGAATGTAAATCTACACCGTTTTATCATTTATAATTCACTTTTAATCAGTCTGTGACTGCTGTCTGAACATGTTTTAATGTGTATTAACTAATATAACTGTTCTTTTATTTATTTATTTATTTATTTAAAACAGTGATCCAGTTCGGTTTTATCACATTATTTGTGGCTTCATTTCCACTTGCTCCACTGCTTGCTCTCTTTAACAACATCCTGGAGGTGCGTGTGGATGCATGGAAGTTCACGACACAGTTCCGTAGGCCTGTGGCGGCCAAAGCACGCAGCATTGGAGCCTGGCAGGAGATTCTAAATGTGGTGGCTATTTTATCTGTTGTCACGAACGTGAGTAGCCAAAGGCCAAGGGTCTCTCTGTCACTTCGTAAACTTGATGCTGTATTACATACTGCAATTTTTTAGTTTTTTTTTTCTTTTGATTTGCATCACATTATGCTGGTTGCTAGTGGGCCTTATAATTTAGTCTATTGACGGTTGCTATTAGTGTGATATTCACACGAACGATTAATTATTGCTATTCTGACATGAAATGAATGTGTATAAAATGCACACTTGTAGTGCATGACTGTCTACTAGTGTCAAAATAAGCCTAAAACATCATCTTTTATCATCTTGCAGTACAATATTTTTAGAGCCTATTCGATGGAGCTTAAATGGTTTGATTATTTGAAGTAGAACCGAACCTCAATGTTGTTTTATTTTAGCATTACGAGTCTCACTGATAAAAGCTCTGTTTACCAGTAGCAGATTTCTCAGGCAGGGACAAAATGAAACCTGCCACCTTCCCTCATTCTACTGGTAGTCACCACATCACTCATTATGTTATCACATCACATCAACCACATTGCACACAGACATTAATGAAAATAACCGACTTCCAGCTACGTTGACACTTCAGTGTGTTATGCCAGCCTGAATGGGGCTAAGACATCATATCAACAAAGTTTGTGCTTGTTGATTCAATTGCTACAAAGATGTACAGTATATTGGAAGCTATGTTTTTCTGTAGTACTGTGCAAAAAGTCTTAGGAATATATAAAGAAATTCTCTAACGCAGAGAAGCCTTTACACATAATGAAATGAAAACTTTAAACAGATTAAAATTAAACAGTAATTCAGAAGACTAAATTAACATTTAGACAAAATGTGAATAAAAAAAGGGTGTCTAAAATTTTGTACAGGAATTAAAGTAGAAATGGCCAGTCAAAAACGGGCTATTTCACGCTGACCTTTAATCAACAAAGCATTTCTGCCCACTGCACACTGGATGTTTTTTCGCTTCATTCTTTATGAACTCCAGAGATTGTTGTGAATGAAAAAGCTCAGGAGATCTGCAGTTTCTGAAATACTCAATCCAGTCCTTTTGGCACCCCCAAACGCGCCACGGTCAGAGTCATTGAAATTGAGTCATTGTATGGTGTGAACATTAACTGAAGCGCTTCATCAGGTATTCCTTGTAAAGTGGCTGTGTGTTTATGTTAGAATAATCTGACAGATCAAAAAAAGATTAGACAGATGGGGAAAATATTCTATTTTCCTTTCATTAATTTCACTTTCTGTGCACTATTTTTAGGCCTTCATCATGGCCTTTACCTCTGATATGATCCCTCGTCTGGTCCACCTTTACACCTACCATCCTGGTAATAAGACTATGAAAGGCTACATTAACAACAGCCTTTCAGTGTATGAAATCTCCAAGCTTAATCCAGAAAACAAACCAGAAGCTGAGGAGAACCCCTCCTGGTTCAATGAGTCTGTCATCACAACATGCAGGTATGTGGCTGGATGTGTGTTTGTGTATAAGGGCCATGACATACCAGACACAGCTTCTGTAAAAATGTTCCACACAAAGCAAATACAACTGCAGCTGAAGACAGCATGAATGAAAGTAACTCTTTATGGAGCTAGAAGTAGTCTGTATTTGTAGTTAAATAAATTTTGATTACAAAAATGAAAGATGACTCAGTAGCACAAGATGTGTGTCTCAAATTACAAACTACCCTACTAAAATATTGTACACCATATCACCTTTTATCAGTTTTAAAAGTAGTGCACACCACATACCTGTTCGTGGCATACTTTTTTGATATAAAACCAGGTAGTTTTTTCACACTGTTTTTCACAGAACTGTTTGTATGCTCTGTTTGGAATTTAGACACTTTACTTGACCACGTCTTTGCAAAAGTATAGGTGGTTAACAAAGATGAGCAGATGTTGGGTTAAAAAATTAGGTTAAAAATGGGATACTGCATGTGTGTGTAAGCCTGTAAGCCTGCTGACAGTCGGCTTAGGATACCAGGGCCCTGATATTAACCATTTAATCTTAACACCATACTGTAAGATTCAAACTGTCATCGTATGTGAAATGTTACAGATATCGAGACTACCGCTATCCACCAGGCCACCTGATGGAATACTCACATAACATGCAGTTCTGGCATATTCTTGCAGCCAAGATGGCCTTTATCATCATCATGGAGGTGTGAACAGTGGTTTGTTATTTTATTACTTTCTTTTTCATATCTGAGGTTAATTATTGTTTGCATACTGGATGTCTGTATCTGTGACAATTTTTGTGTCTCTGCCCAGCATGTGGTATTCGTTGTGAAGTTCTTTGTGGCGTGGCTGATCCCTGACGTGCCGTCAGAAGTCAAGGACCGTGTAAAGCATGAGCGCTACCTGGTGCAGGAGTACCTGCATGACTACGACGTGAAGAAGATCACACTGCAGCTCAGCCAGAGTCAAACCACAGACCTGTGTCACATGACAGAGACCAGCTCACTTATCCCT
>JAOVYU010000042.1:6239303-6241803 GCA_025674565.1 Synodontis membranacea | reverse complement strand
TTGATTTTAGCGTTAATAAGTATAATTTATACACTGTGTTTATTGCAAAAGAATATTTTAACACTGGTGATCAAGTAGGCCTGTAGGATATATATCATGGATGATAAAAATGGTACGCAAGATACTTGTAGCCTGTTTAAATGTGGGGGAAAATCGATTAGAATAACTTATGTGCTGATCAGAGATTCATTATTTCCTAGTTATAATTTTGTTTAGATTATTAAATTAGCAAATGCACTGTTTATTACCATTTAGCTTTTTCATTACCCTCTGTGCACCTGCCATAGGGTCTATCGAGTTTTTACCAAGTTCATTCGATAATGGCCTTTTTGCCGGTGTAGGGTGTTGGAGAAGAGACAGAAAACTGGAGAAAATATTGAATTAACGGAAGATGGCCGACCGGCGCAGAGCAGTGAGAGGAAGGCGCCTTTATGTGACTGCACGTGCTTCGGCCTCCCTCGCCGCTACATCATCGCCATCATGAGCGGCCTGGGCTTTTGCATCTCTTTCGGGATTCGGTGCAATTTGGGCGTGGCCATAGTGAGCATGGTGAACAACAGCACCATTCACCAGAACGGCAAAATCATCATCAAAGAGGTGCGTGCGCGTGCAAGGAATTTCTTCATAGCTGTTACGTCTACGTCATGCACGTGGTTCCCTCCTTCTTCTGTACATGCACACACGTCTTACAATCTTACAATTACAATCACACATGTCTTACAGATTGTCTTACAATCTGTGGACCTTCCACTAATTTAATTATTAACTCCGAAATTTGATTCTTTTTAAACTACAATCTACAGTTTTTGATTAAAAAAAAAAAAGTTTTTCCAAAATTTCCCATATTAGTTGTTCCTATTCCTATATCCATTTCGAGACATTTGTTTTCTACCATTTCATTTATGAGTCTGCGTACTTAATTATTATTATTATTATTATTATTATTATTATTATTATTATTATTATTTCGAACTGTCTGATTTTATGTCAGCCTTCCGTCAATTCATCAAAGTAATTTACGCCCTTAGAAGTGAAAATGCAAACATTGTGAATTCAAATCATTTTTAAAGGATGTTATTATTTTATTATTACTATTTTTTTTAATTATTATTATAGCTTCATTAAATGAACGGAAAAAAATACCTGGAAATTGTAATGTATAAGCCGGCACATATAATACATATTTAAAATATTATATCTATTTTATTTTCTTATCCAGTTTCAAATATAGCTCAGTGTCTTGTGTTTGTGAACACTGTTTCTCCTCTGTTTCTCAGAAAGCCAAGTTTAACTGGGACCCGGAGACAGTGGGGATGATCCACGGCTCATTCTTCTGGGGTTATATAGTGACCCAGATCCCAGGAGGGTACATATCATCGCGATTAGCAGCAAACAGGTAAACCAGACATCGAGTTGCCTACACTCTACTTATTAATGCTATCAGTCCTGCGTCAGTGGGCTATATTTAGGCTAGTAATTTTAGGTGTCTGTTTTTCACCCGTTTTTATACTAATGTATTATCATGATTTAAATGGTAGCCTACTGCAAGGGTTACATAAGTTGGTTAATCAGCATCAGGTATTTCGATTACTATTTAAAAAATGTATTTAGCGTATTTTTTAACAATTAAAATAATAATAATAATAATAAAACAACACAAATTCATCTTTGTTTATTTATTGATAAAAAAAACTGAAAAATAACGAAAATGTCCCACAGTAAAGTTTAATTTTTTTTCTTTTTAATCAGGCCGTTAATTGTAGCGGGACATTGCCCTTGGCTTGGTGACAGAACACACAAGGGGAAGTGGGCTTTGGCTTTCTCCACCTGTTAATGAGATCCCGGGGGAACACCGTGTCTAATCCGTTCAGTCGGGGGTGGGGGTGGTGGGGGGGGTGGTCTTGGAGATGCTACCACAGGGCTTACCCATGCCCCTTCATATTACATATGCAATACTGTGCTGGAGATCACTTTATAGTCCTTTCTCTGTAGCCTGGTATTGATACTAACAACAAAAGCTGGAGTACAAGGCATCTGGACTTGATGGAAAAAAAAAGAACTGGCACAAATTTGATATACTTGTAGGTTAATAAACGTTTTCTTCACATTTTAAACGCTTTGCAACTCAGTGTTATTGAATTTATGATTTTGTCCTGAAGGGTCAGTCTAGTAAGAAACTCATTTCTGCTTTATCTCGCCTTTTTCTGTTTCCTCTCAAAGAGACATACAGATTTTTTTTTATCGAAATAAATAAATCCAATATAGCCTACTAAAATGCAGAAAGAATAAATCATTGTATGCCTACTCGTTTGACAGTATTTTGACGTGTGCAAAAAAAAATAAGCATATGCAAAAAAAAAATAACAAAGCTTTGATCAGATTCCAAAATCTACACTGTGAAGACATGTGCTATTTTATAATATACAGTACTGTGCAAAAGTCTTAGGCATCCTATTTTTTTTTGCATACAAATAGTGTTATAAATTACATTTTATGAATT
>JAOVYU010000042.1:6212197-6224311 GCA_025674565.1 Synodontis membranacea | reverse complement strand
TACATTTTCTCAGTTTAAACTTTTGTTCCGTGATTTATGTTCTATTCTGAATAAAATATTAGAAGTTGGCACCTCCATCATTGCATTCGGTTTTTATTCACGATTTGTATAGTGTCCCAACTTTTTTGGAATCTGGTTTGTACAAATCAGTTATTGCTTGTATGCTCTCAGATCTCTCAGAAGTAGTTTAAAGTAAACTGAAATTATTTAAGAATGAACACCTAACTCCTAAACCTAATTTTTTTTGTGTGAAATTGAACTCCTATTATATATACTATTAAAACTTTTCTAAAACTGATTTACATGCATCTTTAATAGATTCATGTATGACAATAAATACTACAGAGAATTATGCAAGTGTCAGATAACAAGTGATTAAACTGTTCTCACTAGTTCTAAATTCAGTTTCAAATATCTAAATTCAATTTCTGCTAGTAAAAAAGGATTTTATGTATTTAGCAAAACTAAAACAACTCCCTTCCTCTATGAAATTCCTCTTTGAATTACTGAATATTACTGGCCACTTGTTTTTCTGCACTGGGCATCACATATTTTGGTTCAATCAAGTGTACTGTAAAGTAAGAATGCATTTGGCATGGATAATATATCATTCCTGAACCCCAGATAATTAGACAGCGAGTGGCTTAAGGCACATCGTGAGAAAGGGAGACTGGGGGACTCCCGGGAGGTGCCCTGACCTTTCAGAGAAGCTGACTTGCACCATTCTGTCTGCCAATCCATACCTCCATCATGAGACTCAATCCACATCCTGTTCTGCTGATTTAATATATATACTTACACAAAGGAAAATAGGAATAAATATGGTATGATGTTCATTTGTCGTGGTCTAACATTATCAGGTTTCTCTGCCAAGAATGGTGTTCAAATGATTTGATATAATACGATTTTATTTCATTTTCCTCCTTTTTTCCAGTGGTAGAGGTTTTAGTTATTACTGAATTTAAAAAAAAAAACATCACAGAAGGCAAACATGTCTCCAGTAAAAAAAAAAAAAATGGTGGAATATAAAAAGACACTACAAATCACTTTGTGCTACTTGTGTATGTGTGTGTGTAGAGAAAGCAGAAAAACCTTTTATGTGCTCCCTGCCAGTATAGGCTTTATTCATCCTGGCCCCTCAATACTTCTTCACCAGATGGGAGCCAGGAGAGTGAGAGGAACAGAGAGAGAGAGAGAGAGAGAGAGAGAGAGAGAGGAGGGGTGTCCCTCTATAACCAGAAATGGGGGCTTCTTTGTTCAATGGGAGCCTTCAATTAAGCCACTGTGAGGGGTGTGTGTGTGTGTGTGTGTGTGTGTGTGTGTGTGTGTGTGTAGGGGGGGGCATGAAATTAATTATCAAATCTATCACTGTAACTTGGGCAAAAAAAAGTCTTCCTGTTCTCAGATTATATAATGGAAACACCTCTTTTAAAATTATTTTAAAAAGACAATATTTTCATGTGACTAAAAATTAATGAACAAGTAATATTAGCAATTTTCTAATAGTTTAAATGATTATGCAAACTAATATCAGTTTAATGTAATTTTACTTTTATTCTGCCAGGGTTTTACTTTTAGGAACTTGCTTGTATGGGTCTTATTGGAAAACTGGATGATCTGGTAATTTTTTCCTCCTTTGCAGTCTAAAGTCAAATCAATATTTAATGTGCAAATCTGAAAGTGTTTCGTTTTCTGTCTACTGTCCAACTCTGATTTAACTTTAACCATTATTATTAAGTCAAGTTACTTACCTCATTGTGGACAAGGATTATACGAATTAAAAACAATTTTTTTGACCTCATCTAAAATCAGGTGTGTGTGTTCATGTGTGTGTGTGTGCGCGTGTGTGAGTGTGTGGGGGATAGCTGCAAAATTTCATTAAAAGTGAGAGTGCAGTAAAAAGGCTTGAAATCCCATTAAGGCGTGTATATGCACTTCAGACAACACTCAAGGTCACACTGAATACAATGTGTTAGAACAAATAATATTCACAAAACTGCTAAATAGAGAAAATAAACTTCAAGGTATGTGAGGTATATCTGGTGTATGTTCATTGAATTTCAGAAATGAATGAACTGAAATTTGAAACAGGGCTTTGATTATACGTGTGAGAAATATGAGAACTACACACAGTCATACACACTCTTCTCTTCGTTCTGAGTTGCTTATTGATTTTTTTCTTGTTGTCCACACACCTCCTCTGCAGATTTGATTAGTGAATCTGAGGTGAGAGAGAGAGAGAGAGAGAGAGAGAGAGAGAGAGAGAGAGAGAGAGAGAGACTGACTCTTCTGATATCTTGGCTTCTTATCTTGTATCTTGATGATGACTACTGTAGACCAGTGATTACTGCAGTGTTCCTATTATTGTGTGTATAAGTGATTCATAGAAATTCTCCAGCATTTTTAAACAAATCTCTAGTTTCATTGTCATTAGTGTTTGTTTTAGTTGGTTGCCACAAACAAAAAATTTGACACATTTTCCTCTAAAAAGTGATGAAAAATCTGCTTATGTGAAACTTAAGTCAAAAGAACTTGAAACTACACAAGTTATTTCACACATAAATTAAAATAATAATAATAATAATAATAAACACATGTAAAGTTTCCTTTACGACAACCAACATGCATATTTCTGCTTAATTTAATATACTTCAAATTTAATATAACTTAAAATTTAATAGACACAGTCATCAATTAATGATTATAGAAAAGTTTTCCACAGCATTCACTCATCCCTGTTACCTGAACACATGGTGAGCATATTCACCCCATTAAAAATTGTACTGGTCCAAAAGTCATTTGTTTAACAGAAAGTTGTATCATCTGAATTTCCTGAAGATCTTGGGGAAAAAAAGTACTCTTATACTTTTTTCTTTATTTTCAAATATATTTCAAAATTGATTGACATATCAGTTGAAATACCTTAATGTCCTCATGCCAAAGCTGCTAGTTAACCACATTTGTAAATGTTTTTGCTAATTCAACGCTAAACTTTAAATCCTGTTACTCATTTTACAGCAAAATGCATCCCATCATTGAATGGTTGAATGGTTTAATGAATATTTTTATTTTTATTATCAGATTCAGTCTTGAAAATTGCTCTAATAATAATAATATATTTAACTGAATAATAATAGAATTAAAGTTAAAAAGTACCCCAATCATGGACTCACCCATATAACAACCATTATACCACTCTAACTCTAAAGTACTTCAGTGTGAGAAAGTATCAACAAATCTGTTTTTATTCAGCTTCTCAACCCTAACCCTCAAAAAAAAAAATTTCTGGTTACTTACAGTTCAAAATCAGTGTACAATAAGACCCAAACTGTTGGTATAATATAACCACAAATATGGAAAATGTTGTCCCATCCCTAAAAGGACAAATGAAACAGATTTAGCGCTTATTAAAAAAATGTTCATCAACGTGCATCAATGTTTACTGACTGCCCCAATAAGTTATTATTATTATTATTATTATTATTATTATTATTATTATTATTATTATTTTAAAATATTTACTTAAAATTAAGAGTCAGCTTTACTGGATAATCTTTTTTTCATTGACTGATTTATGGTAATGTATAAAATCCTGGTCCTCATGACCCTGCCAAAGGAGATGATTTGAAAGACCCACAGTGGTCCTTCTTTCTATTAGAGACACTGTGAATTTCACAACCTGCAATTTCACTGATTGGAAAATGATGCACTTCCACTGAAATGGTGAAAGAAACTGTGATAATGACACACACAGAGGCACACACAATTTCGAGCACACATACTATCACTCACCTTTCACACTGGATCGTTCTCATTTTTAAAGATCTTTATATTCTTTATAAATTAGGGAATGATCAGCAATCAAACATTTCCTCATAACTTAATAGGAAATCCTATGACATCAACCTCACTTATTGGCCTTTCCTCACTACTTTGAAATGTCAGAGTTGCTGTTGTAAAGAAACTGGCAAGTGACAGAGTTAGTTTCCTCTGCAGCAAGAGTCTTATGTACTTTACACAATTCATTGAATTATTGATTTATGACTGAAAAATGTTACTCCTCAATACTAGTGCACCTCAAATAATTTGAATATAATGAACAATTGAATATCATGAAACAATTTTTGGCAATTTATTTCAAGAAGGAAAACTTCATATATTCCATATTAATTACATATAAACTGAAATATTTCAATCCTGAAAATCAGATATCCAGTATCTCAAATTCTTAGAATATTTCCTAAGATCAATCATAAATGGATTTATAATACAGGAATGCCCTATGTCTTAAAAGTGTGTCTATTTATAAAGTCAACACTTGGTTGGGGCTTCCTCCAAACTCTAGGACCTTGATATCCAAATGAAATGCAAAATGTACTTTCATCTGTAAAGAGGACTTTGGACCACTTAAGAACAGTCCAGTTTGTTTTCTCCTTAACCCAGGTAAGACTTTTCTGTTGTTGTCTCTAGTTCAGGAGTGGCTTGATATTAGGAATGTGACAGTTGTTGCCCCTTTCCTGAAGACGTCTGTATGTGGTGGCTCTTGATGTACTGACACCAGCTTCAGTCTGCTCCTCGTGAAGCTCTCCCAAGAAGCTCTCCCAAGAAGCTCTCATCTTGAATTGTCGTTTTCTTCATCCCTGTTGGTTGTGCATATTTTCCTTACACACTTTTGTCTTCCAGGCAACTTTCCATTCATATGTTTTGATACAGCATTCTATGAACAGCCAACATTTTCAGCAGTGACCTTCTGTGACTTGTGGAGGGTGTTGATGATCGTCTTCTGGTCAACTGTCAAGTAAGCAGTCTTCCCCATGATTGTGGTTGCATGTACTGAACTAGACAGAGAGAGTCTACATTTATTGAGTCTAGAATATCTAAAAATTTCACTCTCTTAAATAACGATGGAGAATATTGCACTTTTGTCACGATATTAAGTGTTTTTAGATGCACTGGTATCTTCTGTAGAATTCACAGAGAATCTTCTATCCTCTGTCTTCTGTCATTCTGTCAGTATGAGCTCCTCATAAAAATATCACCATGAGTTACTGCTTCCTCCCTCACTCTCTTTCTTGGTGTGATGGTGTTAAAACACACAGAATGTAAAAGACAGTGAGCGAGTGTTCACCTCTGGCACTAGCTCAGCACCTCTAAGTACAACACATAACTAATTGACCTTCTCATTACTTACAGATCCACTTGTCCTGGAGTCTATAAAACTAGCAAAAGCCTGCTACCAGTGAATCTTGTAGTCCAGATGAAATCTTGTTCGTGGAATAAGCCAACTTGTAATATAATACGTTTATCTTAGGCATTCCTAATAAAGTGGACAATAGGTTTGGAGGTAATTGGTGAAAATGATTAATTGTTAGTCAATCACATTCAGCTTTGTCCATTTCTACCCAGTAACTGACAAACAGCTGAGTCACTGGTTGCTATGGTGAGCGGGGCAGGTACTGTATATGTATGTAAGGGAGGCAGAGGGGAGGGGAAAAATACTTAGCCACAGACAATAGCTTTAAAGCCAAAACTTGTACTCAAACAAACTGTCACTGAGCAAAAATTATATGTCCTATCGAAAGAGAAATCTGATTATAGGAGACCCAAGGCTTCACTAAAGACAGTGATATGCTTTATATGTGTACTGATTAGCCACAGATGTAGTTTAAAAAAACTAATAATCACTGTTTTTGAAAAGAATTTCAGTTTAACATGGCAGTCTATGGGACTTGTGGTCAGCCCTCTCTGTGTTATAAAGAGATTAAACAAACAAGCAAAAAAAAAAAACCATAAATCAGATCACAATGAGAGTTACACTGGGTAATACAAAACAAATTTGAAAAGCCAAATTGCTGTTTCCTTATGAAGGTTGTAAACTTTAGGATTTAAAAGAGATAGAAGTCTTTATTTTTTTGGGAAAATTTTCAGGGGCAGCAGTTAGAGTGTGGGTTTGATCATTTTCACGGAAAAAGCAAATAACTTGGGAATAGTTTGGAATATTGCTTATGCAAATTTTTCAAGGAAAAAGTGAAATAATAATAATAGAAAACACAGCAAACAGCAATTTGGCTTTTCAAGCCAAATTAATAATGAAAATCCTAAGTGAAATATTGCCGTTTGGCACACCAAAGGGAATAAAAAGGTAAATTTCATTTACGGATGTTATAATCATTTGACATGGGTGACAAATTAAAGGAAATAAGTACATAAAGTGTGTTAGTTAGATGTTAGGTTCACTACTGACCATGAGATCAGTTTCAATTCACCTTGTCAGAATTACTACACATTTATGGAACCTTACTTGAGACAAAGGCCATTCTTCCAAAACATAATTCCAAAGTTGGCATTATGATGATGATCATTGTATAGTGTGCTGTCTAACAAATCATTCCAAAATCTCCCAAAAGTATTCAATTAGGTTGTGTTCTGGTGATTGTGAAGGATATAGCATTTGATATACATCATTATCAAACCATTTAATGAACTCTAAGAATGGTGTTTGGATTCCATCAGGACAGAAATGCTTCATCATAGGATAAAGGTGATCAGTCTGAAGAACTTGGTATTGATTTGGATTGATGCTTCACTCTAAAGGGACAAATGAACCCACACCATTTTCTGTCACCCATCTGTATATACACTATTTGGCAAAAGTTTGAGGACACTTCACCAACATACCCATATATCCTTTATAAACATTACATTTCAGATTTAACCCCCACTTTGCTTTTAGAATAACCTCCACTCTTCTGGGAAGGCTTTCTACTAGATTTTGGAGCATGGCTGTAGGGAATTGTGCTAATTCAGCCACAAAAGCGTAAGTGAGGTCAGGCACTGATGTTGGGTGAGGAGGCCTAAAGTGGGGTCTACATGACCACAAAGGTTTTCAGTGGGGTTGAAGCCAATCAAGATCTTCCACTCAAACCTTGGGTAACCATACTTTAATGGACCTCAATTTGTGCACGGGCACTGTCATGCTGGAACATGTTTGGGCCACTTAGTTCCAGTGAAGGGAAATTGTACTGCTATAGCATACAAAGGCATTGTAGACTTTGTGGGAACAGTTTAGAGAAAGGCCACGAATGGGTGTGACAGTCAGGTATGCACAGACTTTATTACACAGAATAAAATAAAGTGTACTTTATGGCTACCTTAGGATTTACTTCATATGGGACAATGAAAGTTTGCCAATAAATGTATCAATAAATTAGGTCCTTTTGTCTCAGTTTTGTTTTCTCTCTTTCTTCACAGCACTCTTCTAATCACGCTGAGTGACTCACTCACTACAGACTGGCCTGATTGAAATGATGCAGCTGGTGAGTCACACACACCCAGTTCATGACTTAACACATTCTCTCTTGTGAGCTTTCACTTGACTGCATCATTCCTCTTTTGTTCCCATAACCTTGAAAATCAAAAAAATCAAACAAACCCACCCACATATGCACGCACCCACGCACACACAAACTCCATTCTGCTCACTGCTGACAGGAGAGCAGTTTGAATTTAAGCTGGAGTTTTTGGCCAATTATCTCAGGATTCAACTGTCTGGATCAACCAGGCCTTTGTTTACCCATCAGAAACCTGCCACTCAGTGACTGCTATCCAGAACACCAACAGGCAATGTGTGTATGAGAAAAGGATAGAGAGAGAGAGAGAGAGAGAGCGCGAGCAAAAATCAAAGCTGCTGTCATGTTTTTCCCTGTTGGACTGTTTCTGTCCTGACTGTTTGCTTATGCATGAGACATCTATCTTTGATCATTCAGGTCAGCTGGACCTTAACCCTGACCTGAACACAGACAGAGTAATGCACTTTCATCCACAGAGGCACCAGGAACCAAAGCTATATATATATATATCCGGACTACAAATGACTAATGTCATTGATGTGTATTCTGAAATATGTAATACGAAGTCAACTTCTTCCCAGAGCTCTTCATCTACTGCCAGAAATGTTTTCTGTCAGCATGAGATCAGGGAACGTTTTACACTTTGGGGGAAAAAAAAACATTTCAGGAGAGATTAAAGCATCAATAGGTGAGGTCATAATTCCTATTCAAGATTTAATTAATAACCTTGAGTTTAATCAAAGCTGAATCCTAGCATGCATAGGGATGGGAGATTTTTTTTTTCCAGGCGCCATGCACTACAGCTCTCCTAAGTGGCATTAATAAATTGATTGCTTTCCACGTGTGCTCAGTCAATTGCTGCCCCACCCAGATGCCCATTTGCTCACTGAACTGTGCTGTCCCTGTCTGTCACTGCATGAAGAATGTGTGTGTATGTCTGGCTATCTGCCCTAAGATAAGCCTGATAGTAAACCAGGATGTGCATCCATGTTATTTAGAGATGCATTTGTTTGGTCTGTTTTGGAAAATCTGAATCAGGGAGTGTTCTTATTCATTGCTCTTCTTATTGAGCTTAAAAATCCAGTGTCTGAGCAGCTTTTATTTCCTTACTATAGTCAAAATGTAGCAGGGGTGTGAAAGCAGTTTTGGATCACAGCCAGTCAACCAGCCATCTACAGAAGGCCACACATGCATAACGAGGACCCATACAGGGAAAGGTCATCAGAAGGAGAAAGTATAAAGCTGTTGATGCAACTAATTATAATCTTTGTCAATTTATGTTAGATTTAAATCAGGTAATTAATGTTTTGCTGGTAATGACAGTCAATCTGTAACAGCTGTCTTGACCGATGCCATGATGTTCTTCATGCAATATGAAATATAGAATAAATCACTTGTCAGAGTTTCACAGAATGTCATGTTTAAAAATTTGAGGTAGTCTAAAAATCCCTATATATTTGTGGCATACAGGCTATGGGTTCAGAAATAAATAATACAGCTATGTGTGTGTGTTAATGCTTGTGTAAACGATGACTCATTCTGCACCTGGAGACACTCACACCTGTTTCCCCAGACACACAACCCTGTGTCTGTGAGCTAGTCAAGGTCAGAGCTCTTGCTGCCTCCCTCTCTCTCTCTCATTCTCTCCCTTACACCAGTATACACACAGTTTATAGACATAGTGCTGTCTCAGACTCCACATCCACTCTCAATGTTTGCTCACATTGCTTATTTTAATCCTGTAACTTTACTTTACTCTGACTTTTGGTGGCAGATGCACCTCTCCTCATTCATCTAGCTTTCCACACTTCCCCTCCCCCCTCACTCTTCTCCCCATGTTACTATTCCGAAACGTGAGATACTGACGCACGTTGACGAAAGCCTGCAGACCCACCCACAAACCCCACCTGAGCCAATCAGATTCAACTCCATGCTCACTGGAGGCCACACCATCTCTTGTCTCAGCAGCAGGCAGCAGTGCCATGGAGGACAGTATGGTACAGTATGTTCTGGAAACTGATATGTAAAATGTACTTTATAATGGTTCACACTCATAACCTATAAAATGCATAAATATAATGCAGAACATTTGATATCTTATCTACATTATAATATAATTATTTCAGAAATAATATAAGAAAGGATTAGTGGAAAGTGAGGTCAACATGTTTATGTAGGTGTACCCACTTATATTTCATGTACTGCTTGAGCAGCTTTGTGCATATTCAAACCTGAATGCTTCCCTGGCCTCTCTCTGTCTCTCTCTCTCTCTCTCTCTCTGTCTGTCATAGACACACAGATTTGTTTTCTCTTCTACCTTGTGGAAACTGGGTTGCCATGGCGACAGAGATGCTTATAGAAAAAACATTAAAAGTCTGTTTCAAAGAGATTCTGTCCACTGGATAGGTATACAAGCAATAGTCAAATTGCAAACTATTCCCAGGGGACTGGTGGGTTTTAAACAACAGAGGGCTTCCTTAGTATATAGGTACATTTACATATTGTTTATTATTACTATTATTTAGTATTATTGAAATACTTAGGGGAAATAAAATGAAATGCTCAACCTTTCATTGAATGGTTATGGCTTCTTTGTTTCCTCAGATTTACTTGGTTCTTATACATTGCTTGCAATCAACTGAATCCTACATAATGGACATTAAATGCACATTTAATAAGAATGTGATTAGCTTTGTTAGTAAAATATCAGGAAAATGTTCTGCAAATGCATTACTTTTACAATATGAGGCAAGCATGGGAGGTATAAAAAGGTCTCATGACATGAGTTTGTAACCCCCACATCCTCAGATGAGTTTTTCTCTAAATTATATTGACAAGTGAAATAACAGCAACAGTGATCAACATAAAATGCAAGGAGGAATGCTGTTTTACCCAAGACACAGGAAGACTATGAAAAAACAACAGAGATCCTTTCCTACCTAACACTCATTACCCCCCCCCCACCCCCCCAAAAAAAACAGCCCAAGAGTTGTTCCACTTTAGCCAGACAGCCCTTACAGATTGATAAACTATGCAGGATTTTTGTGTACCTCTCTCTCTCTCCCTCTCTCTCACTTCGTTTGTATGTTGAGAAGATGTGCTGACAAGGGTTAAGTGACTTTGAGCTGATAATGTGCAGATAGCAGTGCTCCAACATATCCTAATGATATTACAGTGGCTCCCCATTCTCTCACCACTTTAATCTGATTACCAGAAAGAGTGGAGAACATGGGGCTAGAATCGAGGTGGATTCATTTTCATACAATGATGCCAATGCAAAAAAGTAATTAAGTTAAGAGAAAGCTTGAAATTCTGACATATGCTGAGCATCATAAAGAGTTGTATAATAAAATGGGAGTATGACTTCTTTTTAAACATTTAGAACATTTTCAGCTGTGTTTTTGTTGATATAAAGCAGACCCAGCTCCACCCAGTCACAAGATTTGCCCACCTGGGACCCACCCACAGGACCACCCTACTTCTGATTACAAGATCAGATATACTGTAAGGCTCCACAGAAGTGAGTTTCAAAAATGTTGAATAGTGTGACATTTTCCCATGAATTAATTTCTCTCACACCCCTCTTAAGTGGTTAAAAATGTTCTCACACACCTTCCGTCTTGCGTGTGAATGTTCAGCAGAAATTCTGTGCCCCTCACCCACTTCTTTGAGCTACAGCCAGGATAGGTATAAGGTAAGTGAGAATAGAAACTAATTTCACAGCATTAAATGTAACTATAAATGGATAAAATGTGTTCTTGAAACATTTTTTAATGAATCTTTGTAAAATTGCTGTTGTATCCACTTTATTCCTGTTCCCATGATTCCTTGCATGGACTATGGGCGAGACTTACCTGTTGTAATCCTGTCGGCACTGCATGGCAAGTTATCAGTTATGCTTAAAGTATTAATCATATCAGTAAAGGAAAAATGAACACAATATAAAAATACTTCTTTACAAGTACTGCAAATTAAATGCTCAAGCAACAGACACTAAAAATGTGTTTATGTGCTTTAAACAAAAGAACTCATTCTGCACATACAGTGAAGTGAAATGATCACATACAGAGTTTTTGGAGATGTTCTTTAAGTTAAGGTTCTTCAGCCATGTTAGTGATTTTTTTTTGGTAGACGTTGGAAACTACATGTGAGAGAGAATTTAATCAACTGAGAACAAGAACACGTGCTTTGGCTTTGAGCATGCCGATGACATTAATTACATGAAGGCGGGGAAACAGTATATGGTTGTGGTAAGAGTAGGTATGGGCGTGGCAAACCACCTACTTTTATGTATCCGTGCGTAAATTATATATATATTTCCGTGCGCTAGGTAGATATATATATATATATTTACCTTTAGACTTTTAGCACGTCATGGAAATTTGCTCTGTAACCGACTGCACAGCACTGATCAAAGCTCTGCTGAAAGGCTGACAGTCTCGGTAATTATTTTCCGGTCAGACCCGGAAGGCAAATGACCTGGGCGCAGAGCTGACAGTTATGAACGGTTTTCCCCACCACATCACCCTCCAACATCTCCTCACCCTGTCCTCCTCCCTCTGCTGTCGCCCCTGGTTGGAGAAAAAAACAGGATATAATTCAATTTGGCACCGTCTCGGGTAAATTAACAAAAACGAGAGGGTGCATATTAGACATAAATTAACTGCCTTCCTAAAGAACAGGAGTCTGATTAACCGAATTACGCACGTGTTTCATTCACTGACTTTGAATCTATTAAAAAAAAAAAAAAAAAAAAAAAAAAAAA
>JAOVYU010000042.1:6127603-6148159 GCA_025674565.1 Synodontis membranacea | reverse complement strand
TCTAATAATGTTAAAAACCGTATTTAGAAGGTCGTAAACAGGTTTTCTATGCTCTAACTATGCGGAAATGCTACTTCTCGGAAATTCACTTATTGCGGTAGAGTCTGGAACGGATTAACCGCGATAAACGAGGGTTTACTGTATGTTGAATGTTATCCCTTTGTCTAGTACTTTAATGTCCTTTGCTGCTGCAGCACCCAAAATTCTCCTTAGGGATCAATAAAGTACATCTATCTATCCATCTGCCTAACGAAAAGTGTACCATGGCAGATCAAACACCTGTCAAACCAGAATATCATTCTTACATCGTTTTAATAACAGCCCCTTCATGAATAAACCTTTCATAATAAAAGCACAACAAAAGACATCCAGGCGAACGAAAGATGAAACAGGCTGATGAATAGATGAATTTCAAAACCGTGTCTGGGTGGAGAAAAAGCAGGACATCAGATGAATGCAAAGGAACACAAAGCAAGAGCTCGAATTGAACTGACCAGAGTCTTTTTTTTTTTTTTTTTTTTTTAAATTGAGAGAGAGACTTTATTTACAATTGCTGGATGTGTGAGCCCAGGCTTCAGGGAGGAGGTGGAGGAAAACATCTCCAAGGAGACCTCCAATTGCAAAACTCAGCAGCTTCTTAAGGTTCTGGCAACCACCTGCAGAAAGATTATGAGTCACTGTTAGCATGAACCTTTGGCTTGACACGTTCATGCATTTTTAAGTAACAATACTAATAAGCTTCAGCTGTTTATAACTGTAATAACAGATATAAAAAAACAGCCAGGACATGGAGGATCACCAAAAAGCTATTAAGATAGGATCACTGTGATTATTGCCCAAAACAGGACCCGAGTTATGTCCAGCTCCTCATTTCTTAATTTTATTTTATAGTTTAATGTTGAGTGGGTACACCACACGCAATACATTATACACAGACTTTCTTCAAATTAGAACTGGAGACTAAAAATCAAACTAAAAGACTGACCAACATTTTTTTTCTTTTTTGATGTACTGTCAATCACTGTACCATAAAAATATGATGCAGGTGTGTTATGTTAGTGCAGAGAATAAGAGAATATCTAGAGACAAACGCTGAGTCACTGGTCTTATTTTGGCAAAGAATATAATATTCTCATATACTTTTTCTTGCTCAAGAACTCTGATATCTGATATAGGAGAGCCATGTTAATGGCTTTTGTCAGGGCCACATAAACGACAGGATATTTATAATAAAAGTATTCTTTTTGTCAACATCTGTAGCACACAGAAAAAATATTACAACATTCTATCACCTATTGCTACACCTTCATTTTTTTTTTAGTTCTTTGTGCAACAGGATTAGGAAGCTAAATCTGTTACTTAAAGCATGTGCCATCTTTCATCCCTTGCAGCACAGGGCACACCCAATGAACCATAATTAATAGGGCTTTAACCAAAATCCTACCCACTGTGTTCTGCTTGAACAGGTCAAACTCAGACATTCCATTGACTCATACCATTTCCTCACTGGAACCAGACTGGGAAAGTGTATTTATACACCTTCATTCAAAAGCAATTACAGTATATCTTAAAGAGCAACCGAGGAGCAAGGGCACCGCTGGAGTGATTTCTTATGAACGCCTAGCACAATTGGATATTCGGACAAGTCTTAACAAGTATGGAAAGAATTGCTGAAGGGCTCCACTCAAAATATTTTCTGACTGAGTTCAGCTTTCCTTAAGAGTAATGTCATCCATGGCTGCATCTGGCCACCTCACAGGATAACTCTGGATCGACCCTCAACTATTCTGAACTCGCAGAATTACGTATACTGCTACAACGAGATGTCTGCCTGCACATGTTTAAAAGCGCAAGGTTGCGCACACATAATATACTGCGCTCAAATAATATACTGTAAGGAACACAAAGCAACTAGATTCTATGAATTATGAAAAAACACTGGTAGTTCAGTAACTACTGAAACTCACCAGGGCCAGTTCAGGTCAGAAAATCTGCTGCAAAGTTATTTAGGAGGCAGAAGTGTGTTTGACGAACATAGAAATCCAACATTTATCTCTAGCATAATCAAGCCACTAGTTATTGTACTGTGAAACGGTTTCTGCATTTGAGAGACGTGTATTGAAATAACATGTATAAATAGCACAGTGGAAAAGACACAGACTATTTAGATCATTCACAGCCCTAATGATGAATAGCTGGTCTTGTAAACATTACCGTAAGTGTTTCTCATACGTGGCTCTCTGCTGGTTTCATGCTTAAGTGTGTAGCCTCATCTGGTCCTTAAAATTGCAACAGATGCAACTTTGAACCATTCCCTGACTGTAATGCACAATATTCGAGGATCATTTTACTTCCATGACTAAACCCTCACTAGAACAATAATAAAGGTGTGTCTTACTCTCAGTTTTCAGTGCTGCTCCTGCCTCAATTGGGATCACCAGGAGGGGGAAGATTCCACTGAGCCCTACAGCAATAGAGCCCACAAGGGAGCAGATCCAAACATCCACACCGTCTCTGGACAACAGTTTGCTGAGGCTGTGGAAGCCCAGCGTCTCCTCGGACCACCAGGTACCTGGGCAGGGAGCGGCTGCCATCGCATGAGCCAGCGCCGTCTGAGCCGCTTTCTTCCCACTGGAAGAGGATGTAGAGGTGACGGCCAGCAAGGCGGCGCCTAGCAGAAGAACAGCAAGAGCCCAAACGGGCCTCCCGGTCACAGTGCTCATGAGACCAGACTTCTGTAGCGTGCTCCTGACGAACATGCAGGGTGCTGCAATGCAGAAAGGAATCTTCACACACAAAAATTGATACGAGAGAGAAAAAAAGATGGGGTTAGATCGGTCTGAATGTTTTACCTAGAAAAACTTTCATTGTAGAATTAAAACATGCATTTCTTCCACCAAGCTGACTTTTAACTTTGAAGTCATTGTGATGTTCAAATAAGAAATAATAAATGCTGGCCACCCAACTGTAATTTATAAAAATAAATAAATTAAACTAGTAATATATTGATCATTGATCCAGCATGTCGTTGTCACAGATTGCAAAGGCCAAACTGTTAACAGATTGCATTTTGGAAAATTGTCCAAACTGATCCACTGCCATCATTTATGTAGTACATGTGCTGTTTTGGGTGATGGGGCACACATTTTGCACACGAACACAGGGAACAAAAATAATAATAATAAAATAAAAATCATGGCTCCATTGCACCTCTGATGTTTTGCATGCACTTAGAAACAAAAGCTTACCGAGTCTTGGCTCGGTTACTGTCAGGACATCATTAACGGATCACAAAACCTTACATCACTTTGCTCATGCATTGTTTTCCACACTGTGATATTTTTTGATATTAATTGTTACCATTTCAAACAGTAGCAGGCTGTTTTACAGTTGTGCGCATGCGCACTCGATCCCAGAGAAGTATACGGAGAAGTTTAGGTCGCTCCCAACTCCGGCCTCAGCAACGGATGGACATTCATGGAGCTCGTCTCAGTTCTTTAAAACGCAATACATGAATATTACACACAACCTAAATCAGGTTGTGCACAACAAGACAAACGTGTTCAAAAAAACCCCACAAAGCCTTGGTGTTAAGATAAAGCGGTAAAGCTCATGAAGCCAATAGGAGCTTGGAACTGAAGCCAGGTGCATTTAGAAATCAGCGTTCAGACCATGAATGGAATGTACAGCTATAACTTTAGAGGCAAAACCGACAAACTGCACACTGCAGAATGCGCTTTAGTGCCAAACTGCGGCTGTTCTTCAGACTTTGCGGAGATTCGGAGGCTTTGCGACATACTGACTTCAGCAGTCGACATAAAATTTTGTTCATTTTGGCATTTGAAACTTTCGGAATGATAGTCTATTTAGAAAAAATAAACGCTCCTTTAAAGGACTCAGACTATCTTTTCGGGGTTGAAAGTCTTTGAAAATAAAAAAAAAAAATGCAATAATGCTGTTGCTTTTTTTTTTTTTTTTTTTTTTTTAGAAATCACGTGCATGTAAGAATAAGATTTGTTTTTGTTTTGTTCGTCAAAAGTACAGTTTTTCTTATCTTACCCTGCCGTGGCTGCTGAAATGTTTGCTCCGGTTTGTCCCTGCCATCCAGCTCGTTTGAGTCACACAAGCAGAAGTGAGAACAGGAGACAGCGCTAAACTGTGATGTTGATTATCCTCTACCCCCCCAAGCCACGTATCACCGACCGGAAGTCACGTCCTATAAACCGGAAAATCTCTGTAAGACTACAAAGTGGGCGGTGCATGGAATGTTCCATCTATTTCCGGCTCCAGAGTGGAAACCGTTGAAGAGGCGGGAAAACACCAAACATCTGGATTCTTCATTATCATGTGTTTACAGAACTGTTTCTCCAGCTGTGCTGTATCATAACTGAAGGTCTACAGATTAACAAAAAAAGAAATAAATAAATGAAAATAAAGAATTCACAAATCTGAATATCTTCATAGTATAATATAGGCTTTGAAAGCCTTTTGAGTCAGTTGGATCCTTTGGTTACTCATAAATAATCAGGATCCTATCACAGCTGGATCTGAAGTCAATCCCAGGAACATCACAAGACTCCATGTGCATACACATCTACACACTCATTCACACCCAGAGGTCATCTGGAGTAGAATATGTCCATCAACCAGCATGTTTTTTTTTTTTTTTTAGGACGTGGGAGGAAACTCACTCAATGCAGAGAATTCGAACCAGGGACTCTGGAGTTGTGAGGTGGCAAAGCTTGCACCACCATGAGTCCCTGACAAATATTTAAACAGAGCTAAATAATAATAATTTAAAAAAAAAGGATATTGGGTGTGGTTAACATCTGGGTCTGAAAATATAAACTTAATTTAAAAGGTACACTATGTAGTATTCACCCGACTGAATGCCCCTCCTGTGCACACAGTGGCCGTCAGGTGCCCGTAGTTTACTTCCAAGTACTTACATTCACACTCCATTGCTTTTTCTGTGCTAAGAAAGTATGTTCCTCAATTTTTACAAAATTTGAGTTCTCAAAAGTGTTAGCCAGTGCCAGCAAAAAAAAAAAAAAAACAAAAAAAAAAAAAACTGATATGCAGAAGGAGCTCTCTAGAAGTTTCTCCCGCACCCTATGTAGATGTATAGGACTCATTCTAAGTATACTAAAAAACCCACAACAATTCATAGTTACAGGGTATTATACACTAATGAAAACATACTTATGAATATTATATTCTATTTCTGCTAATAGATCTCCTTAAAACGTACATAGTGGACCTTTAACCAACATATAGTGATTTTTGTCCCTAGAGCCAGGACAAATTCTTCAGCTGTCTTCTAGTGATTGCTCAAACCTCAATGTTGGCAAAATTACGTAGATAGAGTAATATTGCTAATTAGAGATGTCACTGTTTTTTTTTTGTTCACTTCTTTCATTTACACTCTTTTACTTAAAAGTGATGTTTTATTCAAATGTATGTATGTATCGTAATTATTTTTATATATTAAGGCATTTTCATTGCTTGCTTTTAATTGACTAGAAACATTTAGATAATCAGTGTAATGCACTGTAATGCAACAGAGAGTCAAATGTGTGCATTCACAGGGTAGGCAAATTTATGCACTTGAGTTGTGTGCGAAATACTGTACCATACTATTTTTAAAAACTACTGTTTTAAATTGTAAATGTGATACACATGAATGCAATAGAATAAATATTATCTGCACTATTAAATGCCATTACACAAGAGTTAATAGTTGTTAATAGTTGTAACTGCTTTGAATAAACGTCATGTGTCAAAATTAATACACATTTTTGTTTTATGTAGTTCAGGTTTTATTATCAAGAAAATTAAGCACTATAGACATAACATCACTAAAAAAAATACATTGTGTTATTCAATGAACATTTGACTTGTGTCAAATGGACTTGCTTTCGAAATGATGCATCAGTTGTATAACAGCATCAGTGAAAACTTCATGAATGCACATCTAAACATTCATGCATGTGATTGTTATGTTATGCAGGAAATTGCAGAAAATGTGATATTTCTCTATGAAAAGGACTTCAATAATTTGCGATCATGAGAAATAATAGTGAAATAATTGGATGGGGTGGGAGAAGGGGTCTTAAATATCAGAAATGAAAGATGATTACCTGCACTTAAAGAAACTCAAACTCTGGAGAGGAAAAAAAAATCCATTTCAACACACAAACCACCTCAGATCACATTCTTTAAGAAAATATCAAATCTCTTAGTCAAATCTTTTTACATTCCTGAACATCTTCAGTCACCTTTATAACATCTTTGAACATCTTTGGAATAAACGTGTGCACTTTATTGCACGGATGTCGTCTTCTGAGGAAATGGAGAGCTGTGAGCAGATACAATAATGTTATAAATAAGGCTATTAAGCAATTTCAATTTCAAAACTGTGTCGTTTAGTAGCACATAAGGGAAAATAATATTTTTGTATTATTTGGATAAACAGGTATTATTGAAATATTCAGTATCCCTGGAACAGTTTCCCTTTCTCTCCAATAGGGGGAGTTAAAAGATACATAAAAGATACATCTTTGTAGTACCTAATATCTGGACCAGTGTAGTTAGAGAGAGTTGATCGTTTTGGTGGTGTCTGTGTACCATGTGAAAGTGCTGCCTGAACATATAGAGTAGCTGAGCAAAGGAGCTAAAGGATTTTTCCCTTAGACCTCCAATATCATATCGCTCTCATTTCTCATTAACATGAGGGTTAAACTGACTCAGCTTGCCGTGGTATAAACAGACATCAGGTCCTAATTTCCTGTCCCCGAGCCTATGTGGCCTTATATTGCTTCTATCCTAATAGTGTGTCATTCGCGAGTCGGCTCTTTTGATTCGGCTCACGTGAGCCAAAAGTTGAAGTCAACTCGCATATTTGAGCTCTTTTTAGATGGGTTCTCTTTGTCAGCATTCAACAATCCGATTTATGAGCTAAAATGGCAATATGCTGTTTGGGAGTCGAAAGATTCGGCTCCTATTGGTGAGCCGAGCCAAATGATCCGACTCATTGATTCGCATAACTAAGCCATCCACGCAGGAAGCCTCACGAGCATTTCCCGGGATCTGTACTAGTTTTAAACATGACTGTATGTTATCAAACCACTGCAGACAGAATCGTGATACTTATCCCTATGTTATCTTTTCTCTGGAGTTTATTGCAGTATTACATCACTTAAGTTAATTAACACTTCCTGCAATGGGAATTTATCTATCCTATCTGGGTCCTCAAAATTCCACAGTTGTTGAATTTTGAACTCTGATGGCAGACATTTATTCTTGTAGCTTAGCTGGAGGCTAGATCATTACAGCCTAAACACAAACCTTGTGCGTTTCTTTCAACCACAGTTATCTTTCCCTAGCTGGGATTGTTTCCCAGCTCTGGACGGTGGGTTGAGACTGATGAACTGCAACACCTTTATCCCACCTGTACCACCAGGAGCTGCACTTTACTCCCATAACTCAGGGCCAGGCTTATGCCGTGCTTCATGTCTAGGTATAATATCTAATTGTAGGACTGTTTGAGTTCAGAAGTTATGTTTTTCCCCCCACTATTGTATTTTCAATGTTGTACCTAAAAGAAAATGCCAGAAATAATTACATAAGAAGATCACTGACATACCGCAGACCAAGAGATGACCAGTGGTCTTGACTCTTTATTTTTATAGCTTTGCATATAACAGTCTAAATGAAGCATTTATTATAAACCAATATATATTCCCTAAACAGCTGATTTATTCCAAATAATAAAAAGTACATTTAACAAGTTAAAAGATAAAACAACAAACAAACAAACAAACAAAAAAAAGCATGGCAAAGTTAAGTTCATTAAGATATGACTGATATGATTCTGACATGATTCTGAGTTGTTCATCAAAAGTGTTGGGAAAACTTAAATAAATAAGCAACTTATAAATTACCCAAATGTTTATACTGTCTGGTGTACAATCTGGTTTCTGATCCAGTTATGGCTGTGTCACTGCAACCCTTAAGTCCATAATGACATCACGTCTGCGTTAGATTCCAAACAGTTCTGTGCAACAATCTTTATTGGTTTAGCTAAGGCTTTTGTCATTGTTTATTATTCTATTCTTCTTGGTAGGCCAGACAGCATTGGAGTCTCTGATTGGAGTGGTTCTCTGACTACCTCACATATAGCATATAACATGATAAATCAGGACAAATTTACTCTCAGCCCCTCTTTGTCAATAAGGGAGTACCTCAGGGCTCGATCCTAGGCCCCATGTTATTTTCTACATAATATAAATGACATTTTTTTCATTTGAAAACTCATGTATTCACCCTTTATGCTGATGACACAGTCCTTTATGCACAGTCCTAATTAAAAAAAATGCATAAAAATAAAGTTAACTGAAAATGGCCTAATCATTGGTTCATTTCAATATTATGTTAAATAAGAAACTAATGGCTGAAACAAGGGTCTGATGGCAATTTCACAGTACATTTGCCAGAGTTAAACTTCAAACAATTCAAATTGAAGAACAGTTTACTCTATGCAGATAACAGTTCGTCATTCTCTGAAAAGAGTACACATTTCTGTAATCTAATCTACTACCACACTTTACTCTGTACACTCATAATAGAGCAAAAACAACAATTTTTCAGGAAAACATTTTCAAATCTGAAAAAGCTATTCAGCTATTTTTCTTGTATATTAAGAGATTGGGTCCATGCTTCCAGCCTTCTTAACTTATTAGCTTATATTTGTTCCTTTAATTCTATTTTATTTTGTTTGGTTCTTCAGACCAATCTTTGTTGAGAGATGTGTTTAATAACATGCAATACTTACTGTACCATACCACAAATAATTGTAATCCTTTTATTTTCTCATATGAGATAATACATTGTAAAAGGTAGAGCTTAGATTTATTTTCTATCCATCACTCATTAGGCCAAGTTGGACTCGGTGCACATGGTACTCAAGTCACATCATGGTACACTCTACTGTATGTAGCTGCCATTAAAGCCAGCAATGCCTTGTGCTTGTCATTTGGTGGAGGAAGTCACACTGTATATTCACTCATGTCAGGTTCCATGTGAGTGGAACCATGGGAATTTAGAGTACCATCAATAAACATCTAAACTGACAGATTATTATTATTATTTTATAAGATTAATGGCATTCACACTTAGTACCTAAAATGCATTTGTAGCTTGAGCTATAAAGTGTAAACCAACAAAAATGCTAATTGAATGACTGAGAAGAAATTTTTATGGTGAAATTTCTCATGTATTTTCAGTCTCCCTTTTTGGTTTGGCCACAAGATGGCTCACTTGTGTGAGAAACATGATCCAATGAATTGGAACATTTCCACTACTAGATTTCACTGCTAGATTTCTAAAATAAAACAATTTTTTTCTTTCTGATAAAGAAACACTTAAACAAAACCTGAATTGCTTCCCCAGGTGATGGTTTTCCTGTATTCATCTGTCCAGTTTGGCTGAGCCTGTGCCCACTGTAGACTCAAAATTCCTGTTCTTGTCTGACAGAACTGGAACCTGCCGCTGCTGTAGCCGATCCGTCTCAAGGGTCAATGTATTGTGTGTTCTGATCAATTTCATGCTCACAATGGTTGTAAAGAGTGGCTATTTGAGACACCATAGCTTTCAACTTGAAACATATTCCTCTAACCTCTCTCATCAGTAAAATTATACCACCCACAGAACTGGCACGCACTGGGGTTTTTCTTCTTCTCACCCTTGTATGTAAACTCTATAGACTATTGTATCTGAAAATTGCAGGTCAGCAGTTTATGAAATACATGTACCAGGCAGTCTGGCATCAGTTCTTTCCACCTGAAATTCTGATATTTGTTATGAACATTAACCGAAGATCTTGACCTGAATCCGCATGATTTTATGCATTGTGAATCACATGACTGGCTGATAAATAAGTGCATGAATGAGCAGGGATACAAGTGTTCCTATTTAATTGGCTAGTGACTGTGTATATGTATATACATTTGAACTGTGCAGGAACTTTTGACAAGCTCAGCTGAGTGCAGACTTACACAGTAACTGACTACGGAAAGTGTTTGTTCTAACCCTGAATCAGTAGGCTACATTTGTCCTCATTAGTCCCTGGTCACAGCAGGAGTATAGGATAGGGTTAATGTGCTCCATGCTACAGAACAAAACAGTTTCTGTGAGTCATACTGACATGACTTATGCAATGCACATATAGAAAGAGGAACCTTTTTGGAGCAATGGAGCCACAAAGCTAACAGTACCAGATCGTGGGATGCGAGTACATGCCACTGTGTTAAAGTGTGTGTGTGCTGTGGCTATCAGTCCCATATTCACAACATGTAGTATAGAACATGAGAGTTTAACTCGTTCCTCAGTAGTGTTATCAGATGCACATAACTCAGCTGGTAATAAAGCTCCAATCAAACATTCAAACTTTTAATCCTACCACTCACGATTTTAGTTTTGAGTTGGTAAAGCATTGGATTTGAAAAACCTTTTTAGGTCTTGATTCTTTACTTTAAGACAAGCTATACATTGACATGATAGATTATTTATATATAAGGAGAAATTGGTCACATGACCAGGGTCCATTTATTACAAGCATGCACCTGATTAGGAAGATCATCATAAAACAAGTAATAACAGACAGCCTTTCATACTCACAATCACACCAACGGGCAATTTAGAGTAGACAGCTGAGCTAATCCACATGTCTTTGGACAGGGCACCTACGTAGAGGAAACCCACACAGGCACAGGGAGTACATGCAAACTCCGAACACAGAACGGCCATCTGTTGACATTCTTGCTGTAAGGTGACAGCACTAACCACTACACCATCATCCTGCCACGCTTTATAGTATCTAGTATTAAGATTGCATTAGCGCTTTAATAAAATCTTCACAGGCGATAGAAGCATGAACATTATAACTGACCTTTTAGTGAACCCTCTCTGTTAATAAATGTGGATGACTACTAATTATTCTTACTGTAAAACAAATTTTGTGTTTTTTATTATTTTTGCTTCACTGTTGTTTATTTGCATAATGCATTAAAATGCAATTCAAACTACAGTGTGCTTTTCATCATTTTTAAACTACTGCGAACAGTTGGTTGACGACCAAACAACTCTGACTCAATTGTGATTAAAAAAAAAAAAAGATGTTCACCAAATTGTCCAAAACAGTTTTTGAAAATGAACAGATTTTATGCCAAGAGGATGTACAAAGGAGCACAATTCATGTATAATTCGTGTTAAAACAGGTTCGCCATAGATAATATCTGGGTCCAGGACATTCTTTAGGCCTGCTCCACACCTGGAACAACATTGCCAAGTGGATATAAGATCTATTATTAGTCAGTGATACTCTGAAATATTCATTTATTCTTTCATCTTAATTCTGGTCAAGGTCACTGAGGATCCTAGGCTGGCCATGAGACCTGAATACAGCAGGATGGGCAACCAGCCCACTGCAGGGCACCATGCCTACATACTTTATACTAGCATCAATTTAGCTTAGCTTTAATAAATTATGATTTTTGTGAGGTGCGAGGAAACTGGAGAACCCCAAGGAAACCCACACGGACACAGGAAGAACTTGTAAAGCTCCACACAGACATTATCCTGAGCTCAGGATTAAAATGGCACCCTCCCAAAAACATGCACTTAGGTGGGTTGGTAACTAAATTGCCAAATTATTTATCTATGAATGTGTGTGAGTTCGTGCCCTGGGATGGACTGGTGTTCCCTCAAGGGTGTATCACCTTCTCATACCCAGAGTTTCTAGGACCATGACCAAGATAAAGTGGTTAATGAAGATGAATGAATGAATCGGGATGAATAAGGATATAATACAGAACAGTATAAAAAGGAAGTATATCTAGATAACTTGCTACGTGTAGTGCTGTGACCTACGTAGACGATCAATTACCCATAGCTGGGTGAATAACACTTGGTGTTTCACAGGTTAGAAATATAAAATTTCTGAGGTTTACCTCCGCTAGTCTATTGACATTATTAATTTGTTCTACAAACCTCTCAAGATCTAACAGCTGTAGTCATCTTTCTTGTTGCTATTCTCAGTATTATACTTCTCACCTCATTCCTATAGTACACAAGCACTTTCCAGTGCCGAAGGTGTCACAATAGCTCTGGATTTTGATATGATCCTGAAATGAAAGTATAAGAAAAGACTCAAACAATGCAACTTTTTCTTTTCTGGTCTGGTTGTCTGTTGGAGCAGATGTGACCACTTATACTGGACCAAGACAGGAAGTAATGGGCCTTACAGGAAGTCTGCTTTGTTATAGATAAAAACACACATGGCCATGCTTAGGTCAACCTCCCATTCCACAACAAGTAGTTTCACACATGCATGCTCACATGGACGATGACACACCTTTGATGTGGCTGTTGGTAAAAACACAAGCCACAGAGATAGGTTTCTGAAAAGAATACTGCAAAAAAAAAAAAAAATAATTCAGCTTGTATACAACAAGTAGAGTTGTTGGAAATTTACACATTGTATTGCTTTTTCTGGACATCAGGGAGATTTATGGTGATTTCTGGACATTTAAATATGACAGAAACTGCATTGCATTAAGAGTTGCATTTTCCCTATGGGCCGCTAAAAGTAAAATAATAAAGTAAAAAAAACATGTTTTTATTTTCTAATTTTACTGGATTATATTGGAATTGTACTGGAAACCAGTAGAGATGGAAAAACATGATCAACACACACTTATACATTCAAAAATGATACTTTTGCTTAGCATTCTATTTTTGTATAAGAATACTGGAGATTCCCATCATGCACTGTGGGTAATCCCTCATCTTTCATGAAGAAGCTTTTTATTATAGCAAATACAGCATGGAACCAGGGGCTTCATCATCATTATGTTCCCTTTTGTGATGTCTGACTCACTGGAAACAAAGCAAATTCCTCATCTATGTTGGCTTTGCAAACCAGAACACCTTGTTCTTTCCTTAGCAAAGCTAAAACAAGTTTTTGAATATTCTTTTAATTGGGTTTGTAGGTTTGCACCCTAGTGCCTGCATTTAAACGATGAATAAAACCTATGTATTGTGTGGATTTTGTAGTTCTGGTTTACTTATGTACTTACTGTATGTAGTTCTAGTTTACTAATCTATACACAATCCTGTGTGTGTGTGTGTGTGTGTGTGTGTGTGTGTGTGTGTGTGTGTGTGTGTGTGTGTGTGAATTCAAATCACCAAACAAAGTGGGATTAACCTCCCCAGAAATAGTTCTGCTGCTATGGATCTTTTGCGGCATGGTCACGGTTGGAGAGAATGAGGAATTAGGAAAAAGAAGTGAGAAGAACTGGACGTCCCCCATACACTCGGGTTAAGGCCGGCTCTGTGTCATTATGAAAGAGAAGGAGGCCACTAAAACCTCTGTGCACTAACAGACAGGAAACTAAGCCCACTGTGGCCAGTCCACTCACTGTCTCCAAACAAAAAGCAATCACATTCCTAACAGGTGCACTTTTTTTTCTCTCTCCGAGATCTGAGAAATGTTTCGGGATCTGAGAAATCCTGTGATGTCAGGCAAAAGAGAGAGGCCAAAAGACGTCCCGGTCTAAAATATAGCAGCTTAAAGCAACTTTATTTTAAATGATTACAATTCACTTTTATCTTCTATCTTTCAAACTTCAGGGTTCATTGCAGTTGGATAAGTCTTAATATTTATGACTATTTATTGCTTAGAAACAAAACCAAAATCCAGGAAAGAAAAGATCTATCTAAAAGATACCTGTGTGCATTGTGTAACATAATGCCAGAACTTGGGAAATTCCATAATGAAATAAAAAAAAGAAAAAAAAAAAAAAAGAAAAAAGTCAGTTCTTTATTATCTTCTGTTCTTTATTTTTATTGTATAAAAAGATTCTCAGTGTGACTCACACCAAGGCTTCGACTTGTTTTTCAATATTTATTTTCCCTAGGAGTCTTCAAGAGTGAACAAAATTAACACAAAGTAAACAATGCTAAGGGGTGGACTGTTTCTGATAGAAGAACCCATATTGTATCCTCAGATTTTTAATATGTTTAATAGAGTGTAGTACATTTTGTCAAGAAATTTGGCCAAGAGCCATTGATTTTCAAAAGATGACCAAATATAGACCATTTCTAATAACCTACTGGCAATCATGTGAGATTATCTGGTTTACTCACCACTAGCAACGTCAAACAAAAAACACTAAAGACAGGCTTATTTGAAATTTTCCGTCTAGTGTTTATACCTTGCTCTGAAACAAACTCTTGCATTGCTTGTTTTCTTGCTCAAAACCGGCATATGGTATTGCATATACATGGATTTGTGGAGAGACAGTCACATTGCAACCTTCAATATTTTTTAACCTTGTGGCTCAAAAGATATCAGATGATCTGTTGCTTGAGTGACTCAGGCTGAAACTAATTTGAAAAAATAAATAAATAAATAAATAAAACACAGACCTAACACTAATGCTGAGCCTGTCTCTAACCTTCATAACTTTTCATACAACTTCATTATTAATCTGCAAGTATAGAACCAAAACTATACAATAAGCATGATTTTCAATATTGTCTTGGTCGTCTTTAGATCTTATGACATTTCCCCTTTGGCTTCTACTGTAGCTGAGATCAAATAATGTACAGTGACTTCCACATACCCATCAACAGTCATCATCTTGTAAAGCTTAACTACTGATTAGTCTGTTTCCACGTACATCTGTTTAAACACCGCTGTGTAGAAATGGCTTAATGGTTCTTGAGTTGGCAAAGTAGAGTTATGACAGTCATTGATGTCAACACCAGAATGTGGACATCAATCTGGTGCAACTGCAATCTGAATACCTCATCCTTGAACAGGAGGAGTGCAACATTTCCTTTGCAATGCACCATTGTTTCCTGTTTTCTTCTTAAACTGTATGATCTTTTTTTCAACAGGCAGGGTGGACTCTGCTGACCATGTGTAAGTATTTATAAGGTCAAATTATGTTTGCCGTTGCAGTTACCATGTCCAGTCTCTCACAGTGAGCTGTGCAAACAGTGACGAACAATGACATTTAGGGAAGGGGTAATTATAATCGCTTTAACATCTGGCAGCTGTAATTGTTAATTCTTGAATTAATTCTTGACTTTCTGCATTGAGAAAGTGTGACCCAGCTAAACTGCTAAGAGGAAATGGAGTGGCAGTACACTAAAAAAATAAATAAATATTGTGCAACCCATGATACAGTAAGCATGATAATCATAGATTTATCGTTTAGTTATTTGACAGTTCAGTTTGTTCACGACTATTTTAAATGTTGTAAAAAACCCCAGCTAAATATCAGTTTTAAAAAAGTCCATTGCTTCTTGTGGAAACTTGCGAACTTAAAAAAAATGTCATTTCAGCACTGTAAGCATTCTGAAGTTACCCTGCTGTTCATATGGTTCATCAGTTTAAAGACAGATGCGTGACTAATGCCTCAACACATCCTAGAGTCTAGCCCACAGTCCAATTCACATTAAAAAAAGACAATGTCACCACTATAGTCCTCCTTGTCTAACCTCAAGTTTCTTCTGGTGGTATGCATGATATTGAAAGTATAGGTCCTTCCTACCACAATCAAAGTGTCAATTCACATGCTTTCAAAGACAGTTTGTGGTACTCTATATTTTTGGAAAATGAGGTTGACTGCAAATCTGGGAACCACACAAAGGGACATTAATTCTATAACAAGATGGGTACAAGCAAATACAGTATGGAAGATATTTGCAAGTAAAACAGGGTTTCATATTACATTAGGTACTGTACAGTAATTGTAGACCTAAACCCACAGCAGACCTAAACCCACAGGAAATGTATCACAGTTACAACTGTAGTAATGTAAGCGAGGTTCCTGTGCAATTAATATATTCTCTGTGACATGAAAACATGGCTTCCTGCAACTGAGAGGAAATTAGGATTTGTTTTTTTGGTTTTTTTGGTCCAAAGTATTTACTTTCTTTTAAACACACGTTGCGTTAACATATTAATGATAAAGTTAGAAGAGGATTTCCCAAAAAGTATAATTACAAAAAAGATGGCTCAAGCATTTCTTAGATTTTAAGATGATCCCTGTGATGAATTTAAGATGCTTTATCCTGGTCAGTGCTGCTGAGGATCCAGGCGCTAGCCAGGGTACATTGGATTTAAAACCTTTAAATTACATGCCATCAAGTAAAAAAAAAAACAACTTATATTACAGCACTGTTGAATTTTCAAATTGATTGTGATCAGGATGTGTTGATTAATTGTCTATACCAGCAGCTCTATAAATTGAATCACAAGTTTGTATCAGTAGACTCATTCTAATATGTTATTGTTTCAGGGACATAATAATAAGGCTAGTAATAAACATAGAAAAATAAAATAAAAATGTGCTGTTTTTTTTTTTTGTTTGTTTTTTTTTATTAAAGGAAAGTAAGCAGACATTTGTTTATCATTTATGGAAGATTATGGAATTTATACTTACAGATATAAGTGATAACAGGAACTAACTTCTGTCACTTACAGTACATTCCATAACCATCCATCTATCCATTATCTACTAGTATACCACTTACCTGTCAGAGGCCTGGAGGAGCTGGAGCCAATGTACGCTGACTTCAGGCGAGAGTCAGGGTACACTCTGGGCAGGTCGCCAACCTACCACAGGGCTAACACAGAGATAAACAACCAATCACACACACATTCACACGTGTGGGCAATTTAGAGAAGCCAGTTAACCTAATCTGCTTGTTTTTGGGATGTGGAGAGAAACTGGAGCACCTGGAGGAAACCCATGCAGGCGCAGGAAGAACATGCACACTCTGCACCTAATGGCCCCAGTTGACCAGCAGATTCACACCCAGAGCCTTCTTCCATTAAATGTGATGTCCTTCCATCCATCCATCCATCATGTATACTCCTTATCCGTTAAGGGTCATCTGAGAACTGGCACCAATCTCAGACCCTGAAAAAAAAAAAAAGCAGAATTATAGCAATTAGAAAGTTATATATCACATTACAAAGCATAAAGCATTTCTAAATGTAATGTAATTATCCTCTAAAAGATTGTGCTCAGGCTTTGCCCTTATAATTGCCTTCAGCTGAATTTGCATCCTCAGATCAGCATCTGGCTGGATTAAGTTGCGATATTCAGGCCTTGTGTCCCACCTCCTCAAACATTTCTCCTGATATAGCTATTATATCTTTGTCAGATGTCATATACTCCTAGAAACCAAGAAGGATATAGCAAAGAATAAGAATAAAAATGAAAGCACTGCAGTACTTTTAATAAACTGAATCAGGCTGTTTTATAATATGCGTAGCAATCCTTAAAAAGCTTTGCATTAGTGTATAATTCAATCCTGACAATGCACAAACCTGCAAGGTCAAGTACAAAAGGAAAGATATTTTCAGAGGCTAACACATTTTGTTTGCGTGCTTCACAGTCGTTCCACAGGCCGAGCTACAATGCAAACGCTCTCACAAGTCATTCACTTACACCCTAACAAGAAGTGAACCTGAAAGAGAGTGCCCCCCTCCCCCCACTTCTGCTTTTCTGCCCCATACAGAGAGGAGGCTGCTTTATTTGTGTGGATCTGCGTGTGAGTTTGCTGGCTGCATTACTTGTGTGGATCTGCATGTGAGTTTGCTGTTTAATGGCTGCGTTAAAGACAGACATACAAGGCCTCCGACAGCCAACAACTGTAAACCTGATAGCAACAGTGAGAGTCACGCAATGTCCTGATCTTTTTTGTAGCACATGGATGTATCACAGGTCTCTACTCACTGATTTGTATGTCTAAACCCCAACATTTGAAGAAATCATCATTTCCATGTGTATTCCTGTAAAACAATATGAGTAAATATAATCTGTTTGCTAAAGCAGAAGTTGAATGCATCAGTGAAAGACACAAATCCATGTCCATGTCTGTAAAAGGACATGACATTTTGGCTGGAAAAGAAACAAAAAAGCTCTGCGTCTTTATTTAGCTGTTCATTCAAACGGAGAAGTGAAAGTTCTCTCAATTCTTTCTCTTTTTCTTTTTTCATGTACACATTGAAACCTGCTCTATGTTTAACTTGTCCTGAGCCTGTTTGGCCTCGATGTTCACTTTGAATCATGATAATGAAGTAAGTGAAACTCACTAACTCAAACATAACTCCTAGATAACTTCCTACATGTTCCTCTCTTTCCCTTTCATTCCCTCTTACAAAGTTTATGCAATGCATCATCTTCCCAAACCCTCCATATTCAGTCTATACTCCTAATCCCATGAGTCTTCAGCAGTGGCATAAGGAGGGACTGAATGATTTAAAGGTGGGGTTCTCAGGCTGCCTGTAATCCCTTTAACTGTAAAACATATTCCAAAGACCCCTTCAGTACAGATTTATTTCATGTCATACTTATATTCATATTCATCTTTCATACACGTTTGTTTATATATTAAAGCCATAGATCTAGTCCTGAATTGTCCACTAACAGAACATGTTAGGTTCATGAATAAATACAATATCAATATCTGATCATTTCCATCTCTGTCAATAAATACACAGAATCACACACTTTCTGGATACGCTTTATTGGATCCTTGTTGTTCTCAAACCCACTGGGGACTCGTCCATAGAGGCATGAGGCTGAGACAAAGAAGAAAAACACCTGTCAATTTTCCAATATCCATATTTGCGCTAGTTACTGGTCTTTTATGTGGATTTCCAGATGTGCCTTAGCTGGAAATTTGTTGAAACCTGGTTAAAGATTTTGGATCTTTGGTGAAAAAACCCCCCTACAGTACTGAGCACACGTTCACAAATACCACTCCAAAAGAGCTGCTAGACTGTATAATGGATAACTGTATGCTGTTGGCTATTATGGGGTTACTCATAATTCACTACGCTATGACACAGGGCACTATACTACATTACCCTACAGTGTAAGTCAAGCATGATAGTCTCTTGACTTAATATTGTTTGATGCTGTGTTGGACATATATTGATATATCCTACCCTAGAAAAATCTATGGTCTCGAACCACCGAAATATAGCTATGATCCACAGTCATTCCTAATTTTACAAACTACCATGATAGTGTTCACTATTTTTGATTTCTAATGGCCACATCAATGTTCCATGTTTGTCTGAGCATTATTGAGCTTAGCATTAGCTAGAAAAAAATGCCACTACTTCGGAATTTATCTTTTATACTTATACAATAAAATGTCAGACATGGAATAATTCACCCACGGATAGGAGTTGACATGTTAAATTAGCATTGATTTAAATACTCACAGTGAGCTTTGTTTAGTGCTAAAGTCAACATCTCAGATCCGTAGATGAAATAAGTTAGTTTTGCTTTTGTTTTAAGAAGTTCCCATAAGTACGCAAGCAAGCAGCGAGAACGTAAACGGCTAACATGCAGTGGTCAGGACTATACACATTTAAGCAAGATACATGCAGCCTTCCCACGATTGCGCCATTCCTGCTCTATCTAACAGGGACCATGAAGCAAGAGCCACACAACATGCCTGCAAGCTGATGAGGAAAGGCTGTGTAGGAAGCTTGGCGCTAAACATAGGCTAATAACGCCTTGTCCAGTATATGCTAATGAAACCTCTACTTGTCAAGGGAAGGGGGGGGGGGTGAGAAAAGAGTATAGCTCACAAACCTAATAGCAAGAAATGACCAGAAATGACCACTTATTACCTTCCCGATGATCACTGGTCTACAATGCTGCTGGCAAACCTCCTCTATATATATGTAAAACCCGTAATTTATGCTGCTGTCCTAAAATAAACAGTGGGGAAATGGATGCTGAGGTGGCTGTTAAATGTACAGTGTGTATTAATACACCAGAAAAATAGTAAATGTCATCAGATTTAGACCAGATATGCAGACAGCTGTGGCTCCTACAGCAGTTAGCAGCTGGATTTGTAAATATGTGCTCAGTACAATAAGAGATATAATTAAGGCTTGTTTGATTTTACTTTAAGCTAAAAGAAATCACTGATCTCTGAAAATATTTCGCTTTACACATTGGAAAATCAAGATAAACGAAAAAAAAAAAATAGTTCATTTTGTTGACCGCCCAATTTTTCATTCTTTCATATAATGTTTTAAGTGTTATTTGTCCTGTTTATGAATGTTGTCTGTAGTAACAAAACAGTCCCAGAGCATGATGCTACCATCACCATGCTTAACAGTTGGTGCAGTGTTCCTCTAAACCTCTGGTCAACGTGGCCAAGCATCTCAAATCTTTGTCACATCTGACCATAAAACTTTCCTCCAGAAGGATTTTTGCTTTGTCTATGTGGTCAGTTGCAAACTTTTTTCTGAGCCTGAAGGTGTCAATTTTGGAGACAAGGCTTTTTTCACTAGCTCTCTGCCCATGGTGATGTAAAACTATCTTGACTGTAGACAGGGTTCCAGCAGCTTCCAGGTCATTTCAGGCCTGTGCCTTGATGGTTCCTGGGTTGTTCCTGACCATCCAAAAAAATTGCCTCAGATTTTATGTGTCTTTTTCTAGATCTTAT
>JAOVYU010000042.1:6115880-6127503 GCA_025674565.1 Synodontis membranacea | reverse complement strand
TATATATACCTTGAGTGTCAACATGTCAAAGCTTGTCTCTCATGCACTGTGTGCAAAAGTTTGCATATGCCATGCAACAAGATGAAGACTATATTTAACCAGTGAAAAATTATAGTGCATTACATATGTTTCTCCATTATCTCAAATAAGTACATAGAAGTGAAATATTTCACTTCAAAAGTAAACTTGTTGCTTCCCATCTCCTACACCTTCTTTGTAACATATTTGGTTCATATCTGATACTGAGAAGGTCATGATAAAGCTTATTTTTAGAATATTTTTGGGTTAATTCTGCATTGCATACACTCACATCTCGAAATTCCACGCTTTTTGTAGAGAACTTGTTAAATCAGAGATCCATTTGACCTTCACTCCCCTCCACTCATAACCCATGGGGGTGCAAACTTTTTCAATTGGCTGCATGTTTTTCCAGCGACTCTTTCAAGAACCTGTAGAATGTTCTATATCATATTTGATATGTTCTATATTATATATTTTTCTATGTAAACGTGCAATATTTTTACAATCTAAGTTGTTCAAAAATTATCAGCATTCCTAGTATCTGTGGCTTTATGCTGCTTAGCATTCAAAGTTTTTACAGCACTCATCATAATTTGCTTGGCTCGTGATGTGGGTTCAGCTGCTGAGACATACGTTTAGTATGCAAAACTGAAAAATACAAAGATACAACATTATCACACACACACACACACACACACACACACACACACACACAGAGAGAGAGAGAGAGAGACAGAGAGGGAAGGAAAATATTTAGTAAATTTTTCCCCTAAAGCTCTTTTGCCAGAAAAGTTCATCCAGTTCATTTAGTCAGACTCTCTTAAACTGGTAAATGCCTCATATTTCCATGAACAGAATGAAAAGTGGAGAAGTAACTACAGTTTTCTAATGTCTGGTTTGCCTGTCATGTTCAGATTCAGAAGACTGCTCTGCCTGTTTCAACATAATGTTTTCATTATTCATACAAATCTGCAGCAAACTTTAATCTGTTTGTGAATTTGGAGTTTAGGATGGCATGGTGTTGCAGTACTGTAGGTGACACTGTCATGACACAGCTCCCGGTTCCCTGTATCAATCCTAAACTTGGGTTACTGTTTATGTAGAGTTTCTCTGGACTGTCTGGTTTCTTCCCACTTTCCAAAAACATTCCAGTATGTGAACTGGGTATGCAAAAGTATCCCTAGGTGTCAATGATGAGTAAATGTGTGTGCATGGTATCCTGCAATGGACTGAGATCCCATTTAGCGTGTATTAACACCCAGTGTTCCAGATCTACCACAATGCTAACCAGGACAGAGTGGTCAGTGAACATATAATTTCCTGAATTAACATATTATTTTTAATTTACTTATTACTTTCAAAATGATCAGGGCTATACAGATAGATGGACAGATGTCAGTCACATCCTCGTAAGCCAAACTAACATTTCATAGTCATGGGAATTCCCTGATCAGGAAAAAAAAAATTTGCTTTAAAAGAGAAACTTCCATCTGCTCATTATGAAATCACACGAAAAATCAACTCACAATTATGGATTCTTAAGAATCCACAAGAATTCATATGAAAGGATAGTTTAGGGTTAGGTGCACTGGTGGTGTCTTACAACTCAGCATTTCGAAGACATAGACTCACTTGGTTCCAGGTATATTAACGGCAGCTAAAGTATGATTATATAATGATTTTCTATTTTTTATACCATTTAAGATAGGTGAAGAGTTGCACTGCAGGATTGCCTCTCTCTCTTTCTCTCTCTCTCTCTCTCATGCACGCGTGCGCACGCTGCTGTTGGCTTTCCGACGCAGAGAAGGCAGCTGGCCGAATTCCTGAATCAACCACGAAAAGTTATGAACATCTCTGCACAAATTCGTCCCAAACTGATGCATTCACGGTAACTCTGATAAGTAAGTCTATCTATGTTCTTAACACAATGCTGTCCATCTCAAAGGTGCAACTCTTCAAATAAATTATTAGCAAGAATGTAAGAACCCTGCTATAAGACAGATATAAATTAACATTAGAATTCAGATGGGTTTATAGCTGATGGTCAGTACCGACTGTTCGTGCAATTTGATTATTTATTTGTCGAAAAGTATTTGCCAATAAATTTTTTTTGCAGTGGCGCACTTTATATACGGCACTGTTTAATAATTATTTTAAAGAATTAAAATAATTTAATGATTTGCATCGTCAAACAAACTCCAGAAATGAAAAGCTCATGAGATCACATTGCAAAATATTGCATTAATATCTTAGATCTAATCATTATATACTGTACTGGTTCACAACGTAGAAAAACATGCACCTTTACATTTCATTAATATTCAAATAAGATCAACTCTAATTAATTCATTTTCTTTCTATAAGACACATCGAACTGGTTTTTTCTTCTTCTTTTCTTTTCAGACAGGATTTGCCACTAAGTACTAAATTGTATATTTACAGCATTGAACATATGCTAAATATATCAAAATATGACATGCTTATTCTTATGCTGCTTTCAAAACATTAGGTAACACAAATGAACAGATGTTAAAATTGCTCACTGCTAGCAGTAGTCAGTTTGCTAGCTTTTGCTAACCTGGTTGGATATCTGACAGCATTTTAAAATTATAATCCACAATAATACTCACTGCTAGAAGTAGTCAGTTACATAACCCGTGCTAAACAGACTGGATTTATGTCAGAAATTTTTAGTTATACAAATAAATGTTAGTAGCTAGCAGTAGTCTGTTAACTAGCCCATGCTAACCTCACTGTATTTCTGACAGGAATTTAAAATTATGAACATTTTTTTTTTTTTATAAATTAAACTTCACTACTAACAGCAGTCATTTTGCAATCCTGACTGTATTTCTGACAGGAATTTTAAATTTTAACACATAATTTAAATTATACACATAAATGCTAATAATTCTCACTGCAAGAAATAACCCGTTAACTAGCCTATGCTAATCTTACTGGATTTCTGAAAATGAGTTTCTCTCAACTCATGATGGCCAAATTCCTATTAGTTTAATAAATAAATTATTATTTCTGCCATGTTCACCGGTTATTATAATAAATTGTATTATTATAATATTATTATAAACTGTAGGAAATTTCGAGTTTTACATTTGAGGAGGTTTTATTTGACCATTGGGCTGTTTCTGTCATGCAGACCTGGTAACTTTAGAGTCCAAAGCAGCCAACCTCGTATTAAATAACGTCCAAACTTTTACCTTTATTTTAGTTACTATTTCAACCTGACAAAAAGTATCTAGTGTTGGGAAGGTTACTTTTAAAATGGATTCCACTACAGATTACAGAATACATGCCCCAAAATGTAGTTTGTAACGTATTCCGTTAAGTTACTCAACGTGAGTAACGTATTCTGAATACTTTGGATTACTTAATATATTGTCATGCTTTTTACAACTACAAGAATGCAGCAATCACATCCTGCAAATTCCTGTTTGTTTTTCTCTACCAATTGGCTGTTAAGCCCAAATCTCCCTTAATAGACAATATATTTGGTGTAGAGGAGCAAAGACTTGGGTATGAAAAAAGAGGCAATATATAAAACAAACAAAAAAAAAGAAAAGAAAAATTTACTGTCAATATTATTCTTCCACCAATAATTTCAAATTACTAAAGATCCTTCAATACAAATCAGATATTCAAACTTGATGTGACAATGACAAAATGCACTTTAAACCTTGCCACCAAAGGTTTTATAATTTTAAAAACAACAAAAGACAATATATGTTTTAATGCAACCCAGCAACATTACTTCATGGCCATTTAACAAAGGCATGCAACAAGAACCATCCAAGGTGTCAGTGCTGAACTGCTTGGTTGAAAACTTACTTCCAGATGTTTCTTTAGGTTGGAGGTGGAGTCTTTTGAAGCTGAGAGCAGCTTGGTTGCTGGCAAAGAGAGTTTGCATTGCACGGTCAGATTTCGCCCATTACTTTCTTCTTTAAATGTGAAGTGGTGTCTGTTGTCCTGGCTCCTGGTCCATTGTGTAACTGACGCCACCAACATTAACAGGACACTTACATTAGAGCCTCTTATTGCATGTTTTGTTTGGGTTTCCGGCAATGCGTGGAATTACCAAAATTAGAGAGGAGATAGAGAGGGGATAGAGAGGGGATAGCCTAACATATGAAACAGGAAAAGACCGCCGTGTAATCCATTTATTTCAACAAAGTAACTGTATTCTAATTATCACCTATTTAAACGGTAACTGTAACGGAATACAGTTACTCATATTTTGTATTCTAAATACGTAACGCCATTACATGTATTCCGTTACTCCCCAACACTGCTGATTCGTTCAGTCTGAGAGACTGAGGCAAATTACAGGTGTTTCCTGAACAACCTAGAAGGGTTGATGAATCTGTTCTCATATGAATAATCTTCACTTGTAATGCTAGTCATTTTATCTAACATGAGTTCACCTGACAGGATGTCTGAGAAGATTTTGAAGGCATTGTCATTAATGTTTACAATTAGTCATTACTAATGCTAACCAATTAACAACAGGATTTCTGACAGAACATGCAAATCATATTCTCAAATCAATGACCACTCAGTCTGTACTTGTAAAACTTCCCAGCTGTCTAATGTGACTTAACCTGAAAGGATTTATAAATTATATGCATAGATTTTTATAATCATTAAGGTGAATCGGTGGACACGTCTTATATATCGGTTCAGAGACAAACACATTTTATAAGATACATAAAATATTAGTACACTGCAATACATTTTTAATTTGAGTGACGTTGGTGAACCGTGTAGAGTTGCTGCCTCAAAGCTCAAGGGTTCTGGTTTTCAAATGTCCATGTGGGTTTCTTTGTGGTTCTATTGCTTCCTTTCACCTCTCAGGTGGACTAACTACAGTAAACATTTCCCCCAGGTATGAATAAATGTGTGAATATGTGTTTGCATGGTGCCCTGCAGTGACTCCACCACAACCATGACCAATATAAAGCAGTTAATGAAGATGAATCAATGAACAACATATTTCTAACATTTTTATTATGTAGAATATTTTTTTTTTTTTGGCAATATAGTAGGATTAAAGAGCCTTAAAAGAGCCTGCTCTAAATATAATGCTTTGTAATGTAATACAACCAACGTCCCTCCCCCAATATCATTATGCAGCATGCGATGTATCATAATCTAACATCTTTTTTTGAGCATTATCTCAATTGCATAATAACTGCCAGCATCACTTGTATTGTTTAAATGGAGAGGGCTTTTTTTTTTTTTTTTTTTTTTTTTAAGCGCTGTCGCATGACGATGTTATCTGTTCTCCCTGCTTGTCTTGGTGGAATTGCAGTAAGAGATTAAAACTGTTGCAAGATAGCGTCTCACCCACCACCTTATCCATGTCTGATATCTGCAAAGAGAGAAAAAAAAAACCTCTTTGATAAGCCAAATTAATTCTGGTTGTCAAATTGAGTACTTTTATTTAAAAAAAAAAAAACAAAAAACAAAAACCCAAAAAACAAAAAAACAATTTTACTCATTAATTGTACCATTCCTTTTCTTTTATTTTTTTTTAAATCTGTCATTTACTACCACAAATCATGCATTAATATGCTGAACTGAATTATGAAGGACCACCTGATATTGTAGAAGAATATACGACCCAAGGGTAGGGTTTAGCTTGCAAAATAGAAAATTAGAAGACCCCCTAAGTCATCTAAAGTGGCACCAATTATTCCTTCATCCTACGTTAAGTTTGTAGAATGGAGGGCCTGGAGGTGGACAACGTCGGCTGAACTGTCTCTGATTGGCTATTGGGGGAGGTGACACAATGTGTCTGTTCTAACTGAGTAGTTATAATCCCCACCTGACATCACTCTAAAATCAGGAACCAGCAGGACACACACACACTCTCACACATACCCAAAAATAAAGAAGTAACAAACAGAAAACTCTGCCGTTTTGCCACGGTCGCTGTTAGGCTAACACTTGTATCAGCATTGTATCTGTGCTTGGCTTGTTTTTTAGGGGCCCTGGGAGCTGTTTGGCCCCCAGTGGATAAGGTGCGTACGCGGAGTCTTTAGTTTCATTTAGTAAGAGGAAATTTAGAGTTGTGCAATGGCTCAGGGGCTGTTTTGAAAGCAATTGAGAAAGCGCATTGAGCTAGAGTGCGTGAAGCGGAGAAGACTCCATGTTGTCTTCATACAGAATGGAGGGGTACATCATCCCGCCTGTAAGTATTCCTCATCTTCTATGTGTGTGTGTGTTCGCGTGTGTGTGTGTGTGAGAATGTGTATACGTGTATGTGTGTAATGCCGTGCATAAAGTAAATCTAGGTAAAACCAAGACTTTGGAGTCAAAGTAGAGTTAGTGAGGAAGTTCCTGATAGAAGCTGATGTGTCAACATGTCAGTCATACTACTGTAATCTTTTCCTTGTTAGTGATGAACCGTTAATATACCAGTCGGTCAATGTTATATCTGGAATAATATTACTAGTTTGTATTTAGTATTGTATGTAGTCACTCTTTGTCAATAAAAAAATAAATAAGCGAGAGTCACTTTAGCTGACTGTGAATCGTGACCGAAGTGTACATCTGTACATGGGATAACACATTACACTAGTCAATGTTTCATTTGTTTCTTATTATAAATAAACATGTATGTATATGTGTATATACCTTATATGTAATGTATAAGTGCATATACATCTTAGATATATATTATCTTAATAATTTGTAATCACTTTTATAATAAAAAATAAACATTATTATTATTATTATTATAGATCTGCTTGCAGATTGAATTACTTATTGTTGTTGACTTTCCTGCATATTCTCCAACTGGTTTAATGACATATAAATTTCATCTCTACAATGATTTAAAAAAAATAAATAAATAAAAAAATATTCTGAGCAAATTTTATTTATATACAATATAATAGATGATTAGCAATCTTTTAAAATGACCTCTAAATTTAAGACCAAATTCTAACCTAAGGATTAATTTATGAACATTACTAAATTACTAAAATTTAATTTCTATGTGTAATAGAAAAAAACCTGGACTGGCTGGATGTCACAGGCACCATCTGAATTTAAAGATTACTGGGCACTTGTAAATAAAGATGTGAGGCTTTTCTCATACTGCATTCATTCTTTTGTATAAAACTCTGGGCTTTTTCCTGTATTTTACTCATATTGCTTGATTTCTGCTTGCAGCCAACGGAAGATATCATCTATGAACCTGACATCTATCGACAACAGATGGAATATCAATACATCATCGATGGAGAAGGCCAGAGTGGTGAGATGCTATGAATTCATCATTATGTATTTACCGCACTACACTGGGGCAGACTGATAACAAATGCATGTCTTTGGGAATGTTTTAAGAGATGATATATTTTTTAAAAAAAAACTGAAACATTACCAAAATAACTTGTTCATTTGACATGCTTTGAGACACATTTTAACACTAATGTGGTCAAGCTAACGGTTTAAAATCACACCCAGCGCTGCTGGGAATTCATTTGCGGGGGGCGTTTAGGAAAGCTAGCGAGTGGAACCAGGCAAGTGACCCGACACCTAAGCAGGAAACAGATGCATTATTTTGACAGGCAAGAAAACTACAGACGTAGAACGACAAATATCCCCAAGGGTCTGCCACGAAGAGATCTAAATTAGCCCCCAAAATTTATCAGTCAGATAATTTGACAGACAAATTTGACAGATAATTTATCATGTGTTAAGATCCTACACAGAAGTTATAATAATGAAGACGTGAATGTGTCTCCTCTGAGTTCCTATAGACAGGATTTTAGGCTGACCTTTGTGTACTCTGCCATTTAGCATTCCTCTTCTAAGAACCATGCGACTTGGTGTGATGTAAAAAGAAAAGCGAAAATAGAGGTGTCAGAGGAATGCTAATTACAGAACACAAGCAAAACAACAAGACGTGTGATACAACCATTTAAGATAAACATTTGAACAGTTTCCATTGATTTGCTTATTAGTTACTATCCTTTTTTGACCCTTGGTGATTATTTTACTGTACTCTCGGAAGCCTGCCTTTGTCTGTTCCAGACTGTATAGGATCCATGGAATAAAAAACTAAAATAAAAAAAAATACAACATGAATATTTATAGGCAGGAATACATTCCATTTGTGGAAAATACCAAACCAGAAAAATGAAACGCTGGGCATTTTGAATGGTTTACAGTATTAAAAACTGCTGAAGGAAACAGTGGTGTGAACAGGAAACAGCATGACGCACATAGTCATGGTGGTTTTAGCAAAAAAAGAAACCCAAGAAAATACAAAAAAGCCTACAAATTATTTTACAAATCAAGTGTAGTACAATACAAATCTAAAATGGACAACAAAATACAAAACCTACATTTTTTTGAGCATCAAATGGTAACAGCATTATTCATACATGATTCATATGTGATCATAACATTTGCTTACCCTTCAATTGGCTTCTTTTGTCTAGATCATGCTTGGGAGTACAATGCACACCATGTCCACTCTGCGGACTTTGAGAATTTGCAAGAGAGCCACTTCACGGAGCTCCAGAGTGTGCAGCAGGTTCATCCTGTGCATCGCTTTACTGAGGTAGAGCCTAGCCATTTTCTGGAGCCCAGTCTGACTGGACACCATCTGGCACTGCCTCCTCCACAGGTGAGGGTCCACTGCTAATCTTCAGCTAAGATATTGACAATAAAAATGAAAAGAAAGTTTCAAAATCTCAACACAAAATCCAGTACAATATGACTACGAAGATGTTCTGATTAACATGGTAAAGGATCAGAGCGTTACACTGGTGGTTCAAGATCCTGAGATTGATCAAGGCTGATGCTTTCCATGAATTCACATAATTTATTGAGGGAATTTTCTGCACTAGAATTTCCTATACGGTTTGGAATAGGGTCCAATATGGTGTCTGTAGAATCCAGTTTGCATTTGGACACCCTGCAAGCCTTGCTGAAATTTTATTTGTTCATTTGGTTCATTTGTTCAGTTGTTTTTCCTGTTATGGAGAACGGCAAGTACATCTGCACCCAGGCTGTTTCTCAACTCACCCTTATCCTGGCCCGTCCTCACCACTTTCACCACAGCAGCAGTGCTGCATGCTCACCAACCGCCATTACACACCCCCTCCCCACTTACACAAACACCACCGCACTGAGTTGTGACACACACGCAGATGTGCTTGGACAACAAAAGCAAGTGTATGCACATGAACACACACACCCACACACACACACACAAAAACGCACGCACAATTATGAGCTGAGTGACATGGGTTTACAATCATGCCTTAAGCACAATTAATAGGACTTCTGTCATTTTTTATTGAAGTAGGCATTCAATTTCATGTGAGTAAATACTATACAGAAAGTACTAATAAGTGATTAAGTCTGACAGTATAAATATGTATAAGTGTTGTGTAAAACTGCTTAAAAATAACTGAAGGAAATATTGAAATATACAACAATGTACCATGGGGTAGAAAACAGAAACAACAATACTGAATCAGTTTTTGTGTGACCACTCATATCTATTCTTTTAGGTACTCTGCAGTCATGATAAATTTAATTAAGAAATTGGTTAGCATGTTAAAACATCTAATAATTATTTTATAAACATTCATAATATAATAATAATAATAATAATAATAATAATAATAATAATAATAATAATACTTTTGTACAGTACTGTAAAATATAAAAAAAGAGTGTATTTTCATGGCATGTTCTTGCCAAACAGAATATTCGAAACACGAGGAGCGCAAAATGAGCAGCGCATAGAGAAACAAAGGCTGAGAATGATCTATAGCTCAGAATGGGAAGCAGGTTAGAGCGTGACTGTGATTAGATCCTCTATATCTGGGTGGGCTCCTGTTCTCAGATACTAACCACAGTACAGGCTATAGAAAACAGAACTTTTCCCCCTCTTGTAGAGCTGTGGACTTGCAAGAGGAAAAAGAATGGCAGGTTGATTTACTGCCTCCTGTAACACACATGGCCACCGACACGCCAAGTCCAAGCAGCACAACCTGCTTAGTCTTAGACACTTAGTCTGAAAATAACCATCTTCTGTTAGTCTTATCTGATTTGTTGGTGTTGTTTTTGAAAATATGGTACATGGTGCAACTGTGAACTTGTGCTAGGTTATTTTTGTGAATTCAACTATATTTCATAGGGGGTTTTTTTCTAATTCTTTTTTTAACAATATGAAAAAACACTTCTCTGGACTAAGTGTACGATAATCACTGGATTAAACATATAAGTGTGAATTGTAGTTCCAGCCACAGCTTACTTAAAATACACAAGCTATTTAGATCTAGCTCTGGCACCTGCAGCCCTCCCCTAAAAAGCAGAGGGCCTGGTTATAAACCATTATATCCCATACAGGTTTCTCTCTTTTCTTTCCTGTTTAGATGTTGATAACAATATATAGCTCTTTGTGTCTTGGAGCTGTCTGAACTGTGTAAAGAATGATCTCTGTGGACCTTTTTTTGCTAAATGGGCACACTTAAACACATGACCTTTTCTCAGTCATGTGGAAATGTGCCTTCTAATGGGTCGCATGAAACAACACGTGTGACAATGTGACCATTACATAGATCTGGTCAGCTCAGCCAATTTGACACAAAGTGGAGTTGAATTATTTGTGTCATTTAGTTATTTTTCTCCATTGTTGAGCTTTGGCCAGTGGAGATTGTTGGCATTTATATGTGGAGGTAGAAACATATAGTCAGGCAGGATGGTGTGGTATTGTATTAAAAGAATAGCATGCATATACCTCATAAGGAGTATACAAGAGAAACTTCCCCTTTTGATATTTAGCCTTCATAACATGTCACGATATAATATAGCACAACCACCTGTTCACAGAGATGTGGGTTTCATTCTTTCGGCGTATACTGTCACAAATCACTCTGAAAAGGAGTCAAATTTTTAAGCAGTGGTACAGATGTGTCCAAAGATGCTCTGATTATCAAGGTATTTATTTTAAAGATTCGACTTAAAGATTGCAACTCCCAATCCCAACCCCAGTATATTCTGAGAAATATATATGATAAAAAGGGATTTTCTTATTTTTAGAACTGAAGTCACCAAAATAAAATCCTGTCTTCACCCCTCCAGGTGGCTTGTTTGAACCGGCCATCAGTGTATTACCCCCATAGCTTGCAGCCCTCACCTTCAGATGACGATGACCCCGGCAGCCGCAGTCCCCCCCTGGAGGTGTCCGATGAGGAGTGTATGAGGGACCACATCAGCTCTACCACCGGAATAGAACATGGTGAGGATCCTCTAATCATTTCAGTCAAAGAAGACCACACTCTGGCAGAGGTGCTAAATATGGTCGAAAAGGAAGGACCTATAGGAACTGTACAGGACAGTTTTGATTAATGCTGTAGAACCCATCCATGAGTGCTTAAAGACTTTAAATATGTTTATGAATAATCTGGTCTTAGGGTGAATGACACGAACACAGCAGACTCGACACAAGTTCACAATTAGGTTTTTTTTTAATTTAATTTGGCAGTCAGTCAGGAGCATAGAACTCGTTCATTCAAACCTCTACAGTATGCACTTTACCCGTGTTAGAGTGGAGTGT
>JAOVYU010000042.1:6104326-6115780 GCA_025674565.1 Synodontis membranacea | reverse complement strand
GGCAGTCAGTCAGGAGCATAGAACTCGTTCATTCAAACCTCTACAGTATGCACTTTACCCGTGTTAGAGTGGAGTGTTAAAGCGATCCTATGAACACTGCATGTGAGGCAGGAAAACAAACTGAAAGGAGCACCAGAACACCATGCACGCACGCATTCACATTTGGAAATCGTGAAACTGGAGAACCTGAAAGAAACCCAGACGAACCTGTGAAACTCCAGAGAGCATCCTGAGCTCAGAATCAAACCTGGTACCTTGATGCTTTGAGACAGCAATGCTGCCTCCGGTGTCACCAAGCTGGCCATTATAAAGCTTTCGCTTTCTGCATTGTTTTGCAGAGAGAAAAAAAAAAGATCACATTAAAAGACAGGAAAAACAGGGAACAAGTGCAACACATGGGTCATTACACCTTTAGCTTTTCTCCTAAACACCACCCATTGGCTAAAACACAGCCCCTCCTGCTACATATACATTCGTTTGAGGTATACCATATACATGTGTGAACAGAGGGAACGGCATCTTGCGCAAAATGTACAAATTCTAAGAATTCTGTTTATAATCGATTTCATGAGTCAAGTTAGAAGAATAGTTACAAGCCGCAATACCACATCTCGCCCTCACCCTAACCATACTGTAAGTGCTGACTTGTATGAAGTCCTATGAAACCTGTCCTTCTAAGCCCTAAGTTGTAGGCAGCAAATCCAAGTGATGTCACTTCTGCAAGTAAATGCCAAATTGAAAAAGACTCTTTGCCTTCCCCTACATTTCCCTTTAACCAGGCCAACAGAAAACTATCTACTTTCTGTGAAAGGTTACATCCCTTCATCATCAAACATCCCCCAGCAACAAAAAGGCAGAGCCAGCCAACTTGCCCTTTGTTTATGTTTGTTGTTTTCTTCCTAGGAAACAAGAAGAAGATTCGTCTGTATCAGTTCCTGTTGGACCTTCTGCGAAATGGGGACATGAAGGACAGCATCTGGTGGGTGGACAAAGAAAAGGGAACTTTCCAGTTCTCCTCCAAACACAAAGAGGTTCTGGCCCACCGCTGGGGAGTGCAGAAAGGCAACCGCAAGAAGATGACCTACCAGAAAATGGCCAGGGCACTGAGAAACTACGGCAAGACCGGAGAGGTCAAAAAGATCAAGAAGAAGCTCACGTACCAATTCAGTGGTGATGTCCTGGGAAAGTGCCACCTGGAAAGGAAGGTGTACATGTAAAGAGGCAAAAAGATGGACAGAAAGACAGACAGATAGATAGATAGGTAGATAGAAAGAAAAAATGAGAAAGAGATAGACAGGGAAGACTTGGCAGTCTGTTGAAAACAGAGCTCTGCTCGTTGGACTTGGAGCATTAGACTCTTCGCTTGCCCTTTATGTTCCTTTTAATATTATTCACCTTCGCATTAATTCAGTGAACTTTTTCTAGGAACTCTCCAGCCCAGAGCTCACATTCCCATTTCAGCCGCCAAAAAAAAAAAACTTCCTATGCTCTAAACGGAAGAGAAATTTAAAAGATATAAACAGTAAGTTTAAAAATTAAACCAAGCAGCTCTTGTACAGAAGCTGTTGTTAATGTATTCACTGATCATTAAGGGGGAGGGAGGGGTAGGGTGGTGTGGTGTGGGGGCGGTGAATCACAAAAATACAAAAGCAGAAGTGAAAACAAATGACACAGGCTCACGTTGTACGGAAAATACGGCTGTCTCGTCTGGCCAACACACATGAGGTGACTGTTTTTACCATAAAGGGTGCTTCTTTTGGCAAACACTTGTTTAAAGGCTTTAAGATTTATATTCCTTTTGTATACAAAGAAATCTTTGTAAAATGGTAAAAGAAGTCAAATCTGATTAGTCGCAAAAATCTTTACCCTTGTTTTCGGGGAACTGGTTTCACAATGTCTATTATTCATCAGCGAGTTCACAGGTCATTATACAGAATCTTATTTTGTCATAAAGCTTGAAAATGTATTTGAATTTACTAAGGGATCCCTTAGTGGCCATTCAGTCTAGCACTATGTACTGGCTTTGTGCTTCTAAGACCTTTATATGAAACAGCTTTATAGGCTATCATCTTGATCATGAATGTAGACAAAAATCGAATATTTACAATCTATTTAATTCATCTATGGAAGTTAGCCATAAACTAGTTCATGTTCATTTGCAGTACCGTTGCTCGTCACTGTTGCGTGTATGACTCACCAGCACCCCCTGTCAATGCTATAAGACATTTTCAGAAACGTTGTATGTAAAGATCTGTGATGGTTTTGGAAAACTTCAAATCGACTAAACTTATTTCACTAAAGGACATACATGAAACACCGAGTGTACAGTATTTATTGGACAACATTAAATTTGTTCCCTTGCATATAACAAACACAAAAATGTGTGTATATATATATATATATATACACACACACACACACACACACACACACACACACACACACACACACACACATCAGGGTTCAAAAATCTGTGTACAAACTGAAAATCTGGAATTTTCTTATTTTAAACTAGAAATAAACAATATGATTTTGACTTTTGAAAACAAATGAAAACAAAGGAAGGAAATGTTCAACATCTTAAACATTCAGGATTGTGAGTTTATGCACTATGTCAGTATGTAAAATAAATTATGCAAATTTGTGATTTTTATGATACTTTGCACAAAATGTCAGATTTTCCTTGCATAAGCACGTATTCAGGCAACATTCCAACATGGACCATCGGGATTTAGACGAGCTTATGGAGTCCATGCCAGCTTTAGTGCACGCCGTCATTAAAGTAATATATTTTTAAGATTCAAATTTTCACTCAAGCTGTCGCCAAGCTAATTTGCAATTCAATTAGAAAAGAGTGCAAAACAGAAGCATTTTCACTAGTCTCAGATTTTTGGACCCCATAATAGAATTTCTTTTTTTATATATATATATATATATATATTTGTTCTTGAAATACCAAGAAACCATTAGATTTCCTTAAAAGAAATTACGCTATGACTTTATGGTACTATAATTTACCAATTAGCATTAAAAATTTCAGATACTAAAACATAGAAGCAAGACGTTTTTCTGTATAAATAACCATTTCACAACAGCAAGTAGAAACTAAAAACAGGTAAAGCATGTGTTTACTGTAATGGAGATATCGATAGTAGAGGACTGGGTGTATACTGGTGCAAGAGTAGCAGTTTATCTTCGTAGCTGAAACGTTGCAGGTCAGGATCTTCAGTCAGTTGGAGGGTTTTACAAGTGGAACGTACCACTTAAAGAAGAAAAGAAAAAAAATACAACCATTGCAAATGAGAGTAGACATCCGATCAGATATTAACCTTATGCAACAAATTACTGCAGTATTACAGATACCTCCTCGGTCATCCCTGCTGTCTTCCTTCCCTCTGTGTTGAACGGAGGCTTCAGATACCCTTTGAAATGCAATTTAACCAAGTCATGGAACGTTGCCAGGCAATCCTGGAGAAATGGCACAGAGATGGTCAAACTTGCTGTACTGAAAGCTTATTAAAGAAATATACAAAACAAAAAAAAAAAATTCTTTTGCAGATATCAGCTCTTTCCACTGCAGCTAGGACGAATTTGCATCCTAGTCATATACAGTATGTATATCAGTTTCTTATCACAAAACATTGTGAAAATAGGAGAGGCTCTTGTGGAGTGAAGCACTGTAGCGTGACTAGTCATGGACACAGCTAATAAAAATACTGCTCAAGATTCTCAGGAAATGATTGCATGTGCCAATATTTGAAGCTGACTGATTCTGAGAGCACGCTTTAAGAGACGGTGTTAAAATAAATCGCAAATAGGTTTCTCTCAAACATGTTCGTGCACTAGATACAACAACACAAAGTTACACCCTGTGTACTGTAGGAACACACGCTGCGAATAGGAAAGCCATTTGTGATCTGGATTAACTCGAAGATGGTAGATTTTTCCAGACAAATCTGTAACAGTTACATAAGATCAATGGACGGTCTCCAGTCTTTTTAGATTCACCAACACGTTCTAACTTAGCAATGACTTCAATGTAATGTGGGATGTGGGATTGAACTGAGCCAAGATGTTACTGTCTGGTCGAAAAGTGCTATTAGTATGAATGCAGTAAAGCCGAGCAGAACCAAACGCGGGAGAGGCGGCACTTATTTCTGGAGTGATTATTCTTACTCGTTCCTCCTTGGAGCAAATGTAAGTGAACCATCGGAGGCCTGCAGCCACGTGCGTTATCTCGTCAGCATAGATCACCTCCAGGATCTTTACTGAGCTTGTGTCTCCCTGCGCTGCAAAGCGTGACAGTGTCTGAGGGTGCACGTCTAAGCCCCTACGAAAACCCACAATAAAAACACAAACAAACAAACAAACAACAGAGCAAGTGCATTAGATGTGCATTAAAGGTGCAGTCTGTAACTTTTAAGTGTTTTTTAAACTTAAGTGAATGTTCACATAATTTCAAAGATACTTAAAAAAAACAGACTGTGTAAAATAATGCTGACACGGATTTAGACACGTTTTTGATTTCAGGCTTCTGCTTCCAATTTTCTGGCCCAGAAATGAGCTCTACAATCAGATACTGATTATAGTATTATAGTATTGCTAAGCTCTGCTTCCTTTTTAACATCTGCTTCCCAAAGATGTCTTGGGGTTGGACTAGAATAAGACTGGTGCAAGCAGCAGTGGGCACTGAATTCATGACGAAAGCAAAAGAGGCCTCTAAATATTACAAATTGCTCCTTTAAAATCATTAATTAAGTAAAGAAAAAAACATTTTTTTTCCTATACTGGTAAAGTCTGAAAATTTTTGTATAGTACCTTGCCTCATGGACCATGTGTACTATAGCCAGCCTAGCCAGAAGATCATGTGATGTTTCTGCTGCTGATTGCCACAAACCTGTAAAGACAAAACATGTGCTTCCTCACTTACGATCCAGCTCCAATGAAACCATGCAGAGGTTTAAGACAAACAACAAACAACATTCTTACCGTTATGTACTGGAAGGGCACCAAATGAGGTACCAAGCTCCTTGATCCTTTGCTCTAATAATTCATAATGCTGTGAATATTTAAAAAAAAAAAAAAAAAAAAAGGTTACACTAGAATCAGATCACAGACCGTGAAGTGATGTGAACTTTAAAAGACCAACCTTGGCTTCATCGCCGGCTACTTTGACAAAGTCGCTGAAGAACTCTCTTGCCAGCGAGTCTCCGGAGCTCAGCTTGACTGTAGAGAATCGAGCGATGATGTCCCATGAGAGGTCTATAGCCCACTGCTCTATGTTAGCCAGAGAATGAAGCAAAGCAATTCTGCTCGCCTACAAAGAAGGAAGTAAACTGGAAGTAAATAATCATCCGGATATTCTGGAAGGCATTGAGTTGAGTTGGACCTAAAATGTCAAAGTTATATTTTACCTACTGGATGAAAAGGTCGTAGCGCACAAAATGTTACTGTGAAATGACAAATGGTCTCATATTTCAGAGAAAGCTATAAAAGCTTCCTGGGTTTGTTTATTAATTCAACACCTCTGACTCCCCTCAGTGAGACTGTGTGTACCTGTGTGCCTCCTTTGCCACGTTTGATTTTGCCCGGCTCCACCACAGTCAGACTATCTATTCTGCTAGGCTGAGTCGGTGGTGCACACTCACCAATCTCTGTTATTTCCCCCGTGTCCCACCAGCTCTGCACTTGCTTAGTCAAAGCCACCTGGGATACAGAAAGGCATTGCAGGAATAACGAAGGTCGTCTGGGAGACCTACAGTGAAGCTGAATTGTTCAGCAACGATGCAAATGAACGCAAGGAATGTTGGGAATAAAACACAACGAGACATGCTGCTATAGTGGTTCTAGTGGCAGAAGGTCCTGGAAAACACCAAATGTTTATTTCCTCTTATACCACAGCAAAATGAAATTTAAAAAACAATTATTAACGAATGGCACATTATGGTTTTATCCTTTTATAGTTACACTTAATGTAGTGGAACATCTGTAAAGCAAGGTAGCTCTTGTTTTCACTTAGTATATTATAGCAGTGATTCCCCTACCAGCCACAAGCCTAGGAGTTTTTCAAATTTTTTAATAAACTAGACATTTTGTCCTGTTACAGAGAAACTGCAAACCGCACAGACGTTCGTCCTGAAGACTTTCCCCATCGCAGAAAAAATGAAGCGAAGAGCTCTATCTCTGATTGCTACAAATGACTGAAACTGGAGACTCCTTCCATAGCATTTACATAAACGTCTCTTTACACAGCGCATCATTATAAACCCGTGATTTGCCTCGTATTCGTCGACACCTGAGAATTCATCAACACCTGACCAATCGTATTCAAGAATTCTACAGCGCCGTGGTATAAGCATATTCATATTCAATCTGCAGGAAAAATCAAACAGCGGTGATCATTCGCAGAATAAGACAATTATTTACTGTTTCTGATGTTATTTTTTTCATTTTTTTTTCTCCAAAAGGAGGAAAACTAACCTTTTCTAGTGGATCCGGAGTGCAGAGGATTTTCCTGGCCCAGAAACAGAGTGTCTTTTCAGATGATTCTAACTTTGTTTCCATGGGTAACAAGGCATCTAGGGAAGTTTTCCAAACAAAAGTGGATGTTCACTTTGACACTTTTATACAACTTTATATACACCTACCATTTAAGTCAACTTTGTAGTTGTATAACAGTCATCTCCCTTTTATAACATCTTTCAGTGTAAAAGAGACCACCACATGACCAGCACTGAACAGATTTTATCCGGGCGGTGGTTTAGTCTCAGCAAAGGTATGACACTGAAATATTAGTATGTATAGCTGTGTTATAAGTGCATCAGGTTCAGCAGTACTATCGGGATTTTAAAAACATCGATATTACTGCTGGTTTAACAACAGCTAACAGCAGTTCAATGGTCAGAAACTGGCAGTGATATGAAACTGTTGCTCGAATGACGATAACCAAATAGTGGAAAAATGAGCTATAGTTGTAACTGAACACTGACAAGGTGGGTGTGCCTAATTTATTGACCAGTACCTGTACACCACACCAGCACCACCCAAACTGTACATGAAACTATCAGTAATAAAAGTGATATATTAAAAAAAAATATGAGTACATATTACTGGCAACTGAGCGTATGAATCCCCTTTTTTTTGGGATCACTCACCTTGGTTTGCCTTTTTTGTCCCCGGGACTGGATAGAGAGACAAGCTACTCTGAGTATTTATATACAGCTTTCCATCCACTACTCTGACATCGTAGACTTGATTCTGTGAAAGCATTTAGCAGAATGTCAGAAACAGTTCCGTCACTACACTGACAGTTTCATTACTGCAACCTACCTGCAGTCCTGTGGAGGACGAACCTGTCTCCAGGCTAAAATCAAAATAGTGCCAGGGGCATATTAGTGCCAGTTTGCCATCTCCAAGGTCCTCGATGTCTCCTTGGTCAAGTGGGCCCCCTGTCAATAAAGTTTGTATTGTTCACTGGTTGTTCATCAGGAAAGAAAGAAATCAGGACAATACCTGAACGCCTGCACAGCTTCTAGGAATGCACAATTACCCCAGTTCTCTCTTCCTACTGTATACTGTGTAAAACTATTTTATAGTGTCCACCCCTTTCAGTATTTCATCCCTCCTAACTGTCAAGGATGGTAAGGAAACACCTGGTGTGTTTGAGTATTAAAGAATTGCCAGTAGTTGCAATAAACACAGTACAGTCATCTTTCCCTTTCTTCTTTCTGCCTCATACATATTTTAGACTCCAGGTACACAATATGGAGCTCCCTGGCTAACAGCTTGTGATACTAGTCAGCACTCCAGTTGATATGGCATCTAAAAGCGCTGATAGCTAGCCCTCGTTCTGTTCTACATCGAAGAATGTGCTTATTTTATTTTATAATTCCCCTCGTTGTCATAACTAGCCTGCACCGGTCATCACACTTTTTGCTATGCTATATGAGTTTTATGAGCTTGCACTTTGTAGTTGCACACTCTGTATAATCCCCTGCTTCCTCACCCCAGGTTTTCTTCTCTGAACTGTAAAATCCACTGCCATCTTGTCAACCAGCACACCTGTGGCTAATATGCCACTAGTGTGGTTGAGTGGGTTTCTCTCAATATACCACGCTCTGTTCATTCCTGCCTTGGGCCAGATTTGCTTATAGATCATGCTATACATGCATGACTGAACAGACATTACTAATCATACTGATGTCCAGCTGAGGTCTGAATCTTTTTGGAAGCTGAAGAAGGATATCACCTATGCTTAATGCACAGTACTGGCCATCTCAAGGACTCCCCTGCTCTGAGAATGTAGTGATGCCAGTATTCATGTCCCATTTAGATTCTAGTTTAGTGGCCCAACACCTGCAGCCTTTACAGCTTGTAGTAGACCACAAAACAACCAAGTGTTACTCTCTAGACAAATTAATGATTGGCAGTAGACACGACTCAGGAAAAATCAATGATTCTGGAGCTGTGACCGTACAACTCAAAAGCTTGTACTTTTTACTGTCCCTGGCTTCACAATACCCTGAAAACAATCATTCAATAACTTTTATAAGACACATCAAGTGTAAAGAAAAATACTGGATAGAAAATTAATGATGAGGTGACTGTCAGAGCTGATGGAATTACTGTAAGTAGAACTTCTAAATTTGAATTTCGAGAGGTTACTTTAATCCCAGAAGTTCAGACGTTTGTACTGCACGACGCCACTAGAGGGCGACAGAGACAATTTAGTTTCACCTCAACCACTTTTTTCACTTTGTACATGACATAATGAAGATGATGACGCAGAGCATTTACAATTAAATGTGTGGGGAAAAAAAATTAAACATGACATGATTTTACAGAAAAAAATACTAGTGCATTTCTAAAAAATTTAATAATTGAATTAAATAAGGACAACTTTCATATATTCTATAATCATTAAACAAAGTCAAATGTCAAGCTTTTTTAATTTTAATTGTGATGATTATGGCTTATAGCATTATGTGAACAGCCAGCCTTTTCAGCAATGACCTTCTGTGACTTGATTGTGGTTGTGTGAACTACATTAGACCAGGAGATACACAGTATATATACTACTGGTTTATTTATAATCATTTTTTTTTTTTGCTTTGTTTTTTTTTAAAAAAAAACCTTCTAATAATTTGAGATGGTATTATTTAAATATATTGAGCTGTAGCCCAAAATTATCAAAATGAAAATATAAAAATGCTTGATACATTTTAGTTTACATTTAATGATTCTAGAATACATACAATTTTCATACACAGCATTTAAACTGTTTTTTTTTAAAAATACATTTATTTAAATTTACTCAAACCTGAAATTGATATTAATATTCTAATAATTTGAGATTGTAGAATTGAAATATTTTGAGCTGTAATGATCAAATAAATATCAAAATGAAAATATTCAGTTTACATTTAATGTGATGTGAATGCAAAGAGTTCCTGTTTCCAACCCAAAGCTGTTTATTTTATTATAATAATATAATATTTTTTTTTTAAATGAGGCTTGTCACGTGACCAAGAAACTTCAAGGTGCAAAACTCCTGAAACTCTTGTCCTGAAGATGAGGAAAACAAAGAACCAACACTGCAGTCTCCTTCCACAAATGTCTAATTATAGAAAATTTAACCACATCGATGATTATATGATTACCTTTGCTAAATGACATACCTTTTTTTTTTAATCAGTTTATTATTGGGTCTAGATTATGTAGCGCGTCCTGCATACATATGAATACATGTGAATTACCCGTTTCTATAGCAACGATAACCTATTAACACGCGCGCATTAATACAAACCTGTAGCCGGAACTACTTCTAAAAAAAACACACACCTTCATGAGGGCAGGATGAATCCATCGCCCAAAACCGTCCGTCTTCTGTTCGCACAAGAACAATATGCTCTCCATCCTCAGAGTACAACCTTAAACAGATGGTAGAGGATTCAGAATCAAATTAACATTTACTTATTATATAAAAATATATTTAGTAAATTACACGGCTGCTTTACTTAGTGCACGGTGACTTGAACTTGGCTGCTTCTCCGACACACTGCCAGTTCCCGGCTTTCACAACATCTCTGAGAGCCTCAACTAAACCCTGCTCAAAATGCTCCATGGACAATTACTGACTTGTCTTTGAAGATTTTTACGATACATAAAGAGTGGTCTTAACAGTGCAAAAAAATCCATTCATGTACAAGCAAAGATGTACTTCCGGTTCATCCTACAGCGTTACTACACAATAAAAGTCACCAATCATGTTTACAATATTATTTCAGATACGCTATGTTGAATTAAATAAAAACCTTACTAATTATCCTATCGAAATACTTCATAATAATAATAATAATAATAATAATAATAATAATAATAATGTCATGTAAATCTGTGTTTGCCTAATAATTTGGCAAGTAATTTATTTTTTCCTGCAGTACTTTTATTATTGTAAAAAAATGTACTCCGGCCACTAGAGGGCGCTGTAGCGGTTATGTAAGAAGGCGCAGGCACTCGCTTTGCCCGGGCTGTATTTACACACACTTTGATCCACTGTCATTGTTTTATGTTATAACTAAATTTCTGCATGGTTTTGAATCCGATTATTTCTTACTCGTCTCAGAATTGAACACCTCTTTAAGAGGCTTTAAGAAAATGCCTATTGCCTGCTCAGCCCTTGGATGCACAAACCGATTCGTGAAAGGTTCCGAGATACGATTTTACAGGTAATGTTTCATTCAGGGACAAACATTTCAGCGATTAAAACTCATTCACAGCTTTGTATTAAATCTTATCTGCGTACGGAAATATCCTAGCGAAGGTTTAAAGTACGAGTTTAAACTTCTATTGATAAATTCAGTGCGGGTTGAATCCCAAATAGCTCCTTCTTGTCTATAGAGTGCACTACAAAGGGTTCACGCGCCGTTCCTTCGTACCCTCGGAAGTGCACTTGTGTAGGGAACGACCCGCGTTTTGGGATCGAGGCTCGGTTTCCTTCTCTCCAGATGTGATTTTGTTAGTTAAACTGGATGTTTGTATGTGATTAATTACTTTACAATACAGTAAAATGACACAGTGAAATGTAGGCCAATTTCAGCAAGAATAAAAAACCGAATAATACAATACAATAAAAACTAATAATAAAACATCATATAATATAATATAATAAAAGTCCTAATATTAGTTATTTTAAATTTGGTTAACATTTTGTCTTTGTAGTAAATGTTCAAGATTTTATAAGTACAAATACAGGAGCATTTTTACTGCATTTTGGCATAAAATAAATTTTTGGTAATACAGTAGAATCTCGTTATAACAGACTTTAAGGGACCTGGAAAAACAGTCCGTTATATCCAGAGTTGCTGTATTGTATTGTAGTGAAGTGAAAGTGATTAATTGTCATTATTGACACACCACAGCACACAGTGCACAACAATGAAATGTGTTCTCTGC